>CABEEJ010004497.1:5676-19711 GCA_901482245.1 Timema douglasi
AAAAAAAAAAAAAACCTGCTCGAGCTATAAAAGCATTTTAAACTTAGTATATAATTCAGATCTGACTGAAGGCTACATTAGAACATATTAAGTTCACTTACGGTTGTCTGAATCGGACCTAGCGTGTGGGAGCTGGTAAGTTGATTGGCCCTTGCTGTCCATTTTAGGTTTATGATTCGCCCTCACCCCTGGAGCCGTGTGTGGGTACTCTCCGTTAAATCCGGTTCTGTCGTCAGTCCTCTGACCACCCCCCTTGCCGCCAATACCGTAACTATTCTCCAAGGAGTCCCCCAGAAAGGTCCCGATGATGGTAGCATAGCTGTTGCTGTTCTCTTCTGACGGCTGCATCTCATACTGCCCGTGCATCACTGCTTCCCCGTTGCCGATCTCCTGCTCGTAGGATTCCTCCATGTCAGACTTCCCCGTCAGGTATTGGTTGTGATAAGGGGCATAGGTTGCTGGCGGTTGATCGGCGTGGTAGATCGCCTTGGTGATCTCTCCACCTATCAAGTTAACGCCATTGCCTGTGTAACCACCGTGAGGAACGTGATGGTATCGGGGTACACTGTAAGCCGCATACGGTGGTTTCACTGGTGTAGGAGCCGTGTACGGGTGGTGGGGCTTCCTTAGGAATGTCTGAGGCGGAGTGTGCCTAAACGGACCGCGCGGCCCCAAGTATCCTTTATAATGGAGGGGATGAGGGTGATAATGCGGATCTAAGATGTAACTCGGTCTCCGAGGTCGTGTGTAAGGCCCAAACATGGGCGCGGGTGGACCGTAAGTGGCGGCTTTCATAGGAGAAGGTGACGTCAGTGGCGACCCACCGAAATTATTAGAGTGCAGAGAGCTGATATAACTTTGAGACGAAGGAGGAAGATAGCTGTCCTGCTGCGCATGCGCGTTTTGTGAGGACTCCCCGAGAGAGATCGAAGGTTATATCAACGTTTTGATGCGGCCTTTGTTCCTGCTGATGATGATGGTGGTGGTGGTGGTGGGGGTTGTTGTTGACGCTAGAGGGCGTCGAGTATAGGAACCCTGGAGCAAGAGGTCTCACCCCGTTGTGGTAGATCCCATGAGGAGGTTGACTCCCGTAAGGTGTCGAGGGAGTGATGGGTTGGGTGGGGGCGTAGGATACCCCAGGAACAAGGTTGGTTTGTTGAAAGCTCTTGTAAGACTCTGGAGACGCGATGTTTGTCTGTTGTTGAAAGCTTCTGTAAGACTCTGGGGACGCGATGTTTGTCGGTTGGTGAAAGTTACTGTACGACGCTATGTTTGTTGATTGCTGGGTGTTACTGAATGGCGCTGGTTGCTGAGTGTGACTGTACGATGCGATGTTTCCTGTTTGGTGAGTGTTACCATAGTGTACAATGTTGGTAGGTGGCTGTACGCCGCTATAAGATGGTACCGGTATGATTTGACCTGCTTGGGTACCAAGGGTGGTCCCGGTTATAACTGGATTCTGGTTGATCTGGAAAAAAAAAACCATTAAGTATTTCATTCTGACAAAGTTCTCTTTAAGCTCAAATTTTGTTATAGTAATTTTATTTATGTACAAAAAATCGTAATATAACTTTTCAAGTTTCAGGCTTAGTAATTGACATCCTTAGTTGTTTAAGAAGTTAAAACCTTGATATATAAATATGCAGTTGGCGGATTTCCTATGGAGAACGTTTCTATCAAGTCAATTACAAACTCGTCTATCTTAACTTAGAAGCGTTGTTTTTTTAATTTAATTTTAGTACTGGCGGCCGGGGTTCAATCCTCGGTCCCGGCAAAGATTTATCTGATTACCAAACCCTTCCTTCACCTCTGACAAGACATCTTGTGAATGTGAGGAATGCCAGGCCTCCACCGTGGTTCGGATCCCACGTTAAACTGTAGGTCCTACATTTCATCTCACAATCACCCTACCATTACACATTAGCGTAAGTGCGTATAACCCGAACGGGTAGTAAGACGCGGTGCTAATAATAATAATAATAATAATAATAATTTTAGCACCGCGTCTTACCACCCGTTCGGATTATACGCTTTAAGTACTAATTACGCTAATGGATTAGAAATTGGTAAGGTTTAATTAGAGGAAGTGAACCCGCATTTGCGTGGAGGGAGAGTGGAAAACAGTTTAGGAAAAATCACCCCAGTTCACCCGACCGAGATTCGAACCTCGATCTGCCCATCCTCAGCAGTTGAGCTCGACACGACTAGCGCGTTAGCCAACTGCGCGACCGAGGCGCGTTTGAAGCGTTGTTAATTGCGCCTGTGATTATCAAACGCTAACGCCGTACTCTCAAATGTGGTGGAGATAGACAATAACTATAGGCGCCCCGAAGAGGGGATAATTTATGTTGTGTCCAGAGTTAGGTCCTTAGATAACATGTTTAGCGTCACTTGTTGTCATTTAAACTGGAATTACCCGTTTCGGTGGCCGCGTGGTCTAATGCACTACTCTTTCAGTAGACTAGACTGCCGATGACGTGGAGTTCGAGGTTCGAATCTCGGTCGAGTGTACTGAGGGTGGTTTTTCTTAAATGATTTTTTACTCTCATTTCACGCATATGTGGGTGCAATTCCTCTGGATTCAATCCCACTCATTCTTATCACATTGGCGTAATTAGTACATAGGTGTATAACCCCGACGGGTACTATGACGCGGTGATAAAAAAAAAGTAGTGAAGAAACAAGTGAATGCGAGCCCTTGTAGACTTGTTATGTTCATAAATTATACTTAAATGTTTTATCATAAATAAGTTAAAAGGTTGTCTCAACATTTATCTTACCCCGCCCCCTATCATCTGTTCTTCCAATCTGCTTCTCCCCCAAACCTGTACCCCCTTCTTTTTTTCTTATAACCCACTCGTCCCTTAACACACTATATTTTGAAGTATTATAGGCTCTAGATGCCACCTCTGCAATTTAACCGCAAGCCGCCACTGCGGACAATTTTCTAGAAAATGTTACGTTTCAAAATTCCCCGGAAAATCTTCATCTCTAGTTGTCACCCATATCCGTCACATGACCATTCCACCTCAGGCTCCTTGCTTTCATTATCCTTAATGTCTGGATATGCCTACAAATCACAAAATTCTTAATTATTGTGCCGATATTACGTCATCGGACGCCCAAGGTTTCCCACAAACCTCCGCGAGCGCACCTGGCCGGTCTGCGGAGAGTTTTCTCCCGCGGGAAGAAGTAGTTTGGGTGGTTGACGTGAGACTCTAAGAGGGTAAACCAACACCCCTCTTGAACTGGTGGAACTTTTAGAGAGAAAAAAAAATTGTAAAGAGGATGCGGTGAAATAAAAGAATGCTTTGCAATACTTTATAGTTGGCTAATGCGCTAATCGTGTTGAGATCGACCGCTGAGGACGGGGAGATCGAGGTTCGAATCTCGGTTGGGTGAACTGGGGGTGGTTTTTCCTAAAAGGTTTTTCCACTCTCCCTCCACGCAAATGCGGGTTCACTTACTCTAAATTTAATCTTCCCAATTCCTAATCCATTAGCGTAATTAGTACTTAAGCGTATAACACGAACGGGTAGTAAGACGCGGTGCTAAAATAATAATAATAATAATACAATACTTGTACAAAATGGTAGCAGATTCATGGTTGCGATACGGTACTCGAAACAGTATCAGGTCGAAAATTAAGGGCCTATGAATTTATTCATCCCGCAAGTGCAAAACTTATATAGTCAGAATAATCGTCAACCCGAAACGAGCACGCTATAGTTGAAGTGAGCTATGAGCGTACCATCAACAAACAATTACACGACAGCGGATTCAAGATCCACGAACAGACTGTACCAGAGTAAACCGGCGCGCTTCCACCCCAAACGAAATGTATCTCAGTGTCAGGCCGGACTTTAAAAGTGAAAGTCGTGTCAATCAATATCGTTCCCTAACGTCAAGTGCAACGAAAACACGTGGAAACTTCAATCACCTCGATCAAGCCTACTGAAAGATAAGTAAAAAAAAACTAAATGTTTATTTACTTTAAGAAATATAACACCTGGTTTTATAATGGGTGTTTAAGGAAAGTAGTTGATGTTAGAACGTTAAATGAACTATAAGATTAAACTTGCTCCTTAAAGAAGGATAAAAGGGAATCATATTTAAATCAATATTAAACGAACACAGGTGTGTAATTATCTATACACTAGATTCGTTAGTGTTCCCACGAAATTAAGACTCTGGCTTAATAAGACTACTAGATCATTAATATATGTTTTAGTTTAACTCAATCGGTTAAAATAAAATAACTTTCCCACTAAATAAATTAAACGTTATAAACAATAAACTAACTCAGGTCACGCGCTTTTAGACCAATTAGAGTGTTTACCTTTGTTGAATGAACCATAGACAAAATGTAGTATTCCTTTTGTTGGAAAGAAATTGGTGAATCAAAAGACGGACTTAAAACTGTCTTGGTGACCTGGTGGTCTAGGAGCAATGTGTCAGACTTCTATGCTGGCGTCCGGGGTTCAATCCTAGGTCCCGGCAAATATTTATCTGATTACCAAACCCTTCCTTTACCTCTGACAAGACATCTTGTGAATGTGAGGAATGCCAGGTCTCCACCGTGGTTCGGATTCCACGTTAAACTGTAGGTCCTTCATTTCATCTCACAATCACCCTACCATTGCACATTAGCGTAAGTGCGTATAACCCGAACGGGTAGTAAGACGCGGTGCTAATAATAATAATAATTATTATTATTATTATTATTATTATTATTATTATAAGCCTGTTGGTTCAAACTAGTCAAGTGAAATACCGAAGCTTAATTAAACATGAATAGTTTCTTTAGTTAAGGGCGAAATATGATTCCTATTTAAATTTAAACTAATAGGCTATATTAAATATTCAAATCTAAATCTTAACAATATGACATAATATTTAAAGCATTGTCATACAACACGTATCTGCCTAATTCATTCATATATAGTAATTTTCTATAAATTATATTTAATTTGGACTTTGTTTGAAATTAAGATTTCTGATTGAGCATAGTGTTAACATTTAACCTGGGTGCAATAGGTTAAAAAGGTTACCAATTAGAAATTATTTGTGTGGTTATTGTGGAGCTTTTGCGTAAATAAGCCGTCTTTATAAAATTTATTTTAAAAACAAAATGGGGGGGAGGGGGTCCCCCATTCGACATTTGGTCCAAACTGGAACATTTTACTGAGAATCGAGGTTTAACTTATGGAAGTTACCTGTGCATTCCCGTTAAATACTACACGTAATTTCAGTTGGAATTTAGTGAAGGTAACGAATTATTCAATATTTCACTAAGCATGTCTCAAGTTGCTAGTTCGGACTTAGATGATGCAAACATTTGATAGTAATCCAGCATTGACCACTTTAAATGATTAATTTAATTTGGGTAGCTATAATTCATTTTTTAGTTTTTAACGCATTCGTTTCATTTGGAGCCGCCAAACAACATTTGTTACCAAGAAAAATTGTAATTCCTTATAACAATGTTTGTCATCTTCAACGAATTTAACATAGTGCCCCAGTCAAAGAAAGTAGTTTCATACTACTTGAGTCAACTGTATCCTCATTCTACGTGTGTAAGTTTTACTCAACGTTTATTAGTTCAGTTTATTCATAATTGACGACTTCTGGATTAAGGTGAATTATCAGGATTTTTATTATTTTCTATTTCTTTATCGGAGCCGTGCTGGCGGCCTGGGTTCAATCCTCGGTCCCGGCATAGATTTATCTGATTACCAAACCCTTCCTTCACCTCTGACAAGACATCTAGTGAATGTGGGGAATGCCAGGCCTCCACCGTGGTTCGAGATTCCACGTTAAACTGTAGGTCCTCCATCTCATCTCACAATCACCCTACCATTACACATCAGCGTAAGTGCGTATAAACAGAACGGGTAGTAAGACGCGGTGCTAATAATAATTTATCGGAGCCGAGGAGCAATCATCGATTTGTTTTCTTTCTAAAACATATCGTCAAATATGACGTAAATGCTTTATTACAATGAATCTTGGTTAACCCAGGTTCTTAATGTATAATAAAACTTTGTCGTAAATTTAAACTATAAACTTGGATGACAGGTACAAACTCTTTGCTGGATTATAACGTGTTAACTTCCTCTACCAACCATTAGTTAAAAGGAGGGGAGGGGTGTCCCAAGTGTCTCGTCAACAAACAATTTACCCGCCTCGGTGGCGTAGTTGGCTAACGCGCTTGTTGTGTTGAGCACGACTGCTGAGGACGGGGAGATCGAGGTTCGAATCTCGGTCGTGTGAACTGGGGGTAGTTTTTCCTAAATGGTTTTCCACTCTCCCTCCACGCAAATGCGGGTTCACTTCCTCTAATTCAACCTTACCAATTCCTAATCCATTAGTGTAATTACTACTTAAAGCGTATAACCCGAACGGGTGGTAAGACGTGGTGCTAAATAATAATAATAATAAATAAAAAACAATTTAGTTTACAATTATTTTTTTAGAGAAAATATAATTGTAAACTAAATTGTTTTTATAATTTAAATTGTTTAAATCGTTTTTATTTACATATAGTTTGTTTTCTCTTTGGACTTGGAATAGAACATTTTTAAATTTGAATTTAAAAGATTGGAAGGTTTTTAAAATAGTAAAGAGTTCTTCCTGGTTTGGTGGTCCAAGATGGAGCCAAATGAATGTGGGCTCCCAATTTAAATTATTTTTATAGTGGTTAAAAGGTGAAAGATTAAAGTGAAATTAGTAAATAAAGGAAGCTAAGAGAGTGTGTAAGAGCTGCAATGTTTGTGTTTATTTAAATTGTGGAAGAATTTCAAATGAAACAAAATTTATGAAGATGGTGTTTTCAGTATGGGTGAGGTCAAACCAACTATTCAACTAATGATTATTGTAATCATTTCTTTTCTCTTTTCTTAATAAACCAGAACTCTTATTTCCAGAAGGACAGACTAATACAACAAAATAATTAACATTATATGTTATGTCTAATTATTGATTTTTTTTATTGTATATATATTTTTTCTCTTCTTGGTCTCAACAATACTGTGCTATACTTTATTAAATTAGAATTATAATTAACCGGAATTCCATAGGTAGGATTTGGATGTGGACAAAAGGGAAACCACAATAAATTCATAAAGTGCCAGCAATTGTTTTTTTTTATACATTTATTTTTGTTTGTAGCCTAATCACATTTTTTTTCAACAATCCATTTTTTTTTGTTTTAAATCTAAATTGTTCATGTTCTTTTTTAGTTTTAAGTTCACCCAGTGGTCTCGAGGTTGAGAGTCGTTGTGCCACTGAGTTTATAGCCGAGGTAAATGTATTGTTCCCTTTTGATTATTATTTTTCCCCTAGATACCAGGGGTGGCGCCCAACAAAAACACGAATTATACAGATAAAAGAAAATATTATTTTTTTCATTTAAAACTATTATTTTATTATATTATATTATAAGTTTATTATTATTATATTAATATTATATATATTTTTTTAATTACATTTGATGTCTGAACCAATGGTATTCAACCAAGACTAGATATTCACGCCATATTGAATTTATGTTGGGAGATTGGAAACTTTCTGCTATTCAAGCAATTACTTTTGAGTATTTTTAAGGCTCTTTTGAAGGGACGACATAGATACCCGCAGACTACTTAAAGACGAACTATTTTATGAAATTTCAATTAGAGACACAGTACCGTAGTTTTCGGTGACTGAAATGAGGAGACCTTTTAAACATACCAAAACTAGTTAGTACGTGACTGGAAGATTACATTTTCAGAACGGTCAAACCCTATGCACTTCCCAGAGCGGCTCAATGACCTTAAAGACACCTATTAACTTTCGGACCAGATCGATGATCGACGCACTGCCGGAACTATTCGCAGGGAGGGCCTTATTGTGAATAAGGAATCATAAAGGTGTTTGGACTCGGTGGGAAGAATTTACGGAAGCATTTAAATTGAACCATTTTCTGTCCGACCATCTGGAATCCCCTAAAAGACGACATTAGAACCCGACGCCAAGCGCCCGGAGAGTCTGTGACGAGCTTCATTACCGACCTTCAGACATTGTTTAGCAGACATGGAGGATACACATCTCACGAGATCCTAGATAGTATATTTAAAAATCTAAGCCCGAAAATAAGGGTCAATCTAGACAGATCTCAACTTAACTCGATCGCAGACTTACATAGGAGAGCAACATACTTTGAAAGCGTACGAGGCGAAATTGATCAATATCGAACAAAGTGCAAAGGCACAAGACTGACTGAAGGTGCCCCTAAGTTCCCTATATCAACGGACACCAAAGGACATAAACATAATTGGGGAAACAAATTGGTTCAAACGAAAAGTAACTATAGCAACAAGTACCGCCGACCAGTTGGTATTGAAGCAGCTCAAGGGAAACCATCGAGGAGATGCTTTCGATGCCAAGGACGAGACCGCCTCGTCAGGGATTTTCCCGAAGAAACCGAAGATCGAAGAGCACCTTCGAGGGGAAACCCACGTAAACCAACACATTTATATAGTCTAAAACATAACTTAGGATCAAAGGGAGTGTATGCAAGTGATCCACCCCAACTCCTGGGTTTGAAAATCCGAACGGGTAAAATGGAGGAAAGAGCCCTGGTTGACACGAGTGAAATGAAAAACGTGATCTCTAGGGAATTTCACGAAAAACTAAGGGAGAGCAACCTGATCCGTCGAACTAAGAGTTGCAATCTGAAGTGCATCGTGGCTGACGGACAAAACATCCACATAGAGAGACCAGCTTCAGTTAGCCTTCAATACTGCCCTTCACGAGAGTCGAAATAGTACGCCGTCTAAGGTGTTGCTTTGTCACGACCCTATTCAACCCATTAATCTGGAGTGGATAATCTTTCCTACCAAGTGGGAAGAGGACTCGAGTCAACCCCCCACCCCTACGAGCAAGATGGGGGAGAGCTTGGACCGAATTGAAAAGAGCCCATGAGGTGGTGGCCAAACGCTACAACCAGTCCAGATATCCTGTACCGTACAAGGTGGGAGATAAGGTAGTGTATAGAGTTCATCAACTTGGCAGAGCGGCCAATGGGATAGCCGCCAAGATCTGCTACAGGTGGTCCGAGCCGACTGTGATTGAACGTTTTCTGACCCGTCACAGTTCAGCTGAAGGATCCAGGGACAGGCCTTCCGACAAGGAAAGCTCACGTGAGTCAATTAAAACCTTGCCAACTCACGTAAGGCGATCTCCTCCCCTATTCTCCTGTTACCGTGTGGGGTTCCTTATTATTATTAGCACCGCGTCTTACTACCCGTTCGGGTTATACGCACGTACACTAATGTGTAATGGTAGGATGATTGTGAGATGAAATGGAGGACCTACAGCTTAACGTGGGATCCGAACCACGGTGGAGGCCTAACATTCCACACGTTCACAAGATGTCTTGTCAAAGGTGAAGGAAGGATTTGGTAATCAGATAAATCTATGCCGGGATCGAGGATTGAACCCCGGCCGCCAGCACAGAAGTCTGATATGTGAAAATATCTTTCAAAATTGGCAGGCCCTTTCGCTCTCACTCGGATAAATTCTCGTGTACTGATATAATCAGTCGGTTCAGGAAGTGCACGTTAAATACCCCAAATAAATTAAATTATAAGATTAAACTAATTTAGATTCAAATTTGCCAAATAGTTTTGAATTTGATGATTCAATAACGTGTTTACTAAGACATGTTACATTACCTGCGCAGGTATGAAGATATGTCCTGCTCCTACCCCTCCCCCTGGGTAGACCAATAGTTGCTGAGCTTGTAGACCAGGTAGTCCTCCGGTTGTACCAGTGGCGAAATACTGTAGCCCTTGCACTGGCTCTGCCTGAAAAAAAAAAACCATCAATTTTATTACTAGTCTACGACAACGCCCAGAAATCATTCTGATCAGTTTTAAGAAAATAATTAACGACACAAAAATAAGATAAATTTAGTCAGTAAAAAAAGGGTCGAAATTTATATAGGATTTGAGGGAGTGAAGGTCAGGGCCGGCGACAGGTTGAGGGACTAGGGGGATGGTTGTACCGGGCCCCGAGCTAAAGAGGGCCCAGTTGGCCGTCCTTACGGAATATCTTTTATCTAGTAGTCTTGAATTATTTTAATTCAGCACCGCGTCTTACTACCCGTTTGGGCTATACGCTTAAGTACTAATTACGCTAATGGATTAGGAATTGGGAAGGTTGAATTTAGAGGAAGTGAACCCGAATTTTCGTGGAAGGAAGAGTGGAAAACCATTTAGGAAAATACACCTACTGAGATTCGAACCTCGATCTTCCCGTCTTTGGTAGCCTAGCTCAACACGAAACTAGTGCGTTAGCTAACTACGCCACTGAACAGACAGGTTGTCTTTTTTTTTATAAACTAATAAATATTTCAGTATGGATTTGTTTTTTAAACTTTTCAAGCACTGTGTCTGTCCCCCATGATCTTTTAAATGCAATATCTAAGCTGCAACTAAAAAAAAGTTTTTTAAAATTATTTTGGAGGTGTGTATTCCACTTAGAGGCGGTCTAGGGGTGTCGGACTTCTGAGCTGGGGCCCAGGGTTCAACCCTCGGTCCCGGCACAGATTTATCTGATTGCCAAACCCTTCCTTCACCTCTGAAAAGACGTGTATTAATCACGACTTGTGAATGTATGGAATGCCAGGCCCTCCACCGTGGTTCGGATCCCTTGTTAAACTGTAGTTCCTCCATTTCATCTCACAATCACCCTACCATTACACATTAGCGTAAGTGCGTATGACCCGAATGGGTAGTAAGACGCGGTGCTAAATAATAATAATAATAATAATAATAATATTACATGCGAGCTACGATGCTAGAAGACCTTCTTAACAATTTGGCCCTACTTTCTATAGAACACTCATGTCACGCAGTATAGACTTAAGTGATGTAATTAAATACTTTACTGCAGTTAAAGTGAGAAGATTTATTACAAAATGTTATACATAAAAAGTGTCATTATTATTTAATCGACTAATACAGAAAGTTATTAAACTATTAGATACATCAGCTATCAAACATAATACAGCTGTAATAGTTAACAATTAAAAGAAAAAGTATAATTTAATTCTATTCCTGTAAATGTATTAATTGGGTGGTTGATGGATTGGGGAAAGGGGGTCCCTATAATCTTCAGTTTAACGGGCCCCAAGATTTCTGTCACCGGCCCTGGTTGAGGTCAGCATTTTTTTTGTATTTCTATCAAAATAAATACAATATCCCTTCGCTAGATACGGTAAGATAGATTTTTTTTTTACATTCTATGTCCAAAAATTATTGTTATATTATTATTATTATTATTAACAACACCGCGTCTTACTACCCGTTCGGGTTGTACGCACTTACGCTAATGTGTAATGGTAGGGTGATTGTGAGATGAAATGAAGGACCATGAAGGACCTACAGTTTAACGTGGAATCCAAACCACGGTGGAGACCTGGCATTCCTCACATTCACAAGATGTCTTGTCAGAGGTGATATTGTTGTTATAAAAACTGCAAACATATTGACCGTAACTCGATTTCTCTTCCATCTCACCTTAAATCATTTCTGAAGCATTGAGATAATAATAATAATATTTAGCATCGCGTCTTACTACCCGTTCGGTTTATACGATTTAAGTACTAATTACTCTAATGGATTAGGAATTTGAAAGGTTGAATTAGAGGAAGTGAACCCGCATTTGCGTGGAGGGGGAGTGGAAAACCATTTAGGAAAAACCACCCCCCCAGTTCACCCGACCGAGATTCGAACTTCGATCTCCCTGCCCTCGGCAGTCGAGCTCAACACGACAAGCGCGTTAGCCAACTACGCCACCGAGGCGGGTCATTGAGCTAATAAAGTAAATATCAATAGCGCGACAATGAAATAGGGGAAATTTCGTCTCATTGAAGCATAAAACTTTAAGGTGGAGTTGTAAGGGACGCGAGAAAAGGCCAGTGGTTTTGTTTGTAGTTTTTATAGCTAAACATTTCTTTGTCTAAATACAATAAAATATTGTTCCAGTAGCAACGTTTAGTTTAATTTTCTTCACGCGGTGATATCAACAGTTGTTGAATATCTTTCAAGAGTGTCCCGGAATTTAATGACTACTTTTTATCTTAATTTAAAAAATTTATTTAATGCCACCACTCTCGTGACAGATATTCAACAATTGTTGATATCATCACGTTAAGAAAATTAAACTAAACGTTGCTACTGGAACAATATTTTATTTAATTTGGACAAAGAAATGTTTAGCTATAAAAACTGCAAAATCACTGGCCTTTTCTCGCGTACCCTAAAACTCCACCTTAATTTTTTATGTTGACGCTGAACATGTTATTTTTTCTTGAGACTATAAAAACGTGTTTCTGTCTTTATGAAACTTAACCTTATAGTGTGACAAGCCGTCACCAGGAAAATGTATCACTCCGCTCGTGGGGATGTGCCCTGGCCTGCCGGGGGGTTCCCCTCTAGCGCCCCACACGGCTACCAGCAGTGACACCAGTATTGCCACCTGAAACAAACACACATACCGACATTATTTTCTAATTATCATTTTGTCCACGTCTTGTCGTTAGATTATGGGACATGGGACTTAAGAACTAATACTTTATATCCCCCCGCCCCCCCTCTTTCTAAAAATAGTGAAATATAACAGACCAAATAATTTTTTGTTTGCTGGTTTATTAAAGTAAAATAACCTTAATTTTTATTTTTCTGTTTTTTTTATTTATCACATATCAAGATAAGATATATTTTTAATATTGAATTTAACCGGCCCCCTAGTGTAGTGGTCAGTGAACCTGTCTCGAGCTTAGAGGTCTTGGGTTAGATTCCCGGCTGGTACATTGGGTATTTTTCACCAAAGGGGAACTACCCCAAAGGTCACCAGGGTTTGGTTAGCTAGGCTTAAGTTAGGTTTTAAGTGTTCCCACTGGTTCCACACCCTCATACTCACTATCACCCTCATGCTCACTATAACTATCACCTCATCTCATCGGGACATGGAAAGAGCCTCCACGGAAGGGATGTACTATTAGTACATTCGGGCGTCCCCTGGGCAACGATACATTAGTACTGACTAGTTTTTCCACTGTTGAGATACGATTGATGCAGCCCAGGCGCGCAATATATAAATTAATTAGTATTCTAAGATACAACCATATATTTCCATATTATATGGATCATCTGATGCAGTTTGGAATATTCTGGTCTCATTCCATGGAATTTTTTTTTAAGTAATATTATTTCAAAATTCGGTGACCTGGCGGTCTAGGGGTAAGGTGTCAGACTTCTATGCTACTGGCCGGGGTTCAATCCTCGGTTACGGCAAAGATTTATCTGATTACCAGACCCTTCCTTCACCTCTGACATGACATATTGTGAATGTGGGGAATGCCAGGTCTCCACCGTGGTTCGGATTCCACGTTAAACTGTAGGTCCTTCATTTCATCTCACAAATCACCCTACCATTACACATTAGCGTAAGTGCATATAAACCGAACGGGCAGTAAGACGCGGTGCTAATAATAATAATAATTTTCTAAAAACTTAATTAAAAAATGTATTGCCCTAAATTTGCTTATAGTTAAGAAATTATTGGTTTTATAAAAATATATATTTAAAATAAAAGATTTTTATCCTTAATAATACTACAACTTTACAACTATACGTTATTTCATATCCCAAATAGTTGCGAGAAATGATCAAAATTGGAAAATTTCCCCCAGAACAACCCCATAATTAACCTCGAAGTCATTTTCGCGAGAAAATGAGAATATTTTCATCTTATTTATAAATATAAACAGTTTATAAATAGCTACCACAGGCCTAGCAAGCCGTTGTAAACAGTAATGGATCTAAAAAAAAAGGGGTGGGGGGCTTAGATATAAAATTTAATCAAATCCGTTATAGAGAATTTCTAGAAAATATATAGATTTTTTTTTATTTTTGCCCTTCAGTAAACTACCCTTAGATTTTGTTAGATATATCGAATTCCAAAATCTTCTCGGGGCGGGGAGGAG
>CABEEJ010004497.1:35435-63193 GCA_901482245.1 Timema douglasi
AAGGTGAGTTGGGTGTAGGGGAACCTTTACCGAGTCAAGGGGTGTCTGAAGGTGAGTTGGGTGTAGGGGAACCTTTACCGAGTCAAGGGGTTTCTGAAGGTGAGTTGGGTGTAGGGGAACCTTTACCGAGTCAAGAGGTGTCTGAAGGTGAGTTGGGTGTATGTGTTGTCAGAACCTTAAGTACTCTTTTTCCTCACCGCTTATATTACCCTATTACCCGTGTAATATATGCTTATGTACTAATAATGCTAATGTATTATTGATTAGGAACTCTGAATTTAGAGGAAGTGTACTCGCATTTGGGTAGAATGAGAGGAAAAAACTATTTAAGAAAAACCACCCTCAGTAGGCCTACACCCGTCTGGGATCGAATTTTGATATCTTCGTCATCGGCAGTCCAGTCTATTGTGATGGTGACGACTTAGGCCATTCGACCGTTGAAGTATTAATTTTTAGCTAGTAGGCCTATTGTTTGGGACGTTAAATATTGAGAGTGTACTGGTCGAACCTTTTTATACCTCTAATGTTTTAAGGGCTATTCAGATTTACTCTCAACGCTTGACATAATTTACGAGTTCGTAAAAAGGAAATCTGGAAACTAATTTAAACTATTAGTTCTGTGAACAGCAGACCTTGCTCCCACCATTCAAAATGTGCTAAGTATATTATACTAGCTTTTACCCGTCGCGGCTTCGTACGCAATAATTGATAACATCTTTTAATTTTTAACAAAACTTTAAAAAAACAATTAATAATTGATGAATTAATTAATGTATATTTCTTTTACTACGAAATATTATATATAATCTTACTATTTTACTAATATTATAAATGCGAAAGTTTGTGTGTTTGGATGTTTGTTACTCAATCACGCCAAAACTGCTGAACGGATTCAGAATGAAACTTTGTACGTTGGTATAGAATGTCCTGGAATAACATATAGGACTATTTTCAACCTTTTATTTTACATCAATTTTACTATACTAATGTTTAACCTTTTCGTACATAAGATATATTATATATTGAGTAACAAACATCCAAACACACACATTTTCGCATTTATAATATTAGTAAGTTAAGATCATCATTATTAAGAATTGTCATGTTCTTATCTTTACTACAGTCTTAATATTTCTCTTTGGATTTCAAGTTAAAATTTCTACTCTAATTTCTCCTTGGATTTAAATGAATACTATACCCAATAGCACATTATATTCATAGGAAATAGCCATTGTTCTCGTGATTTAATTTCTCTTTATTGCAAAATATATCAAAATCAAATCACTTGAAATGATATATTGAACGAAAAACCTTTAGAATGGCTGCCATATTAAAACGGACAGCCAGATTGAAAAAAAAAAGATATAAATCTTTCGGCCAAGGTTCAAAAAATGTTTTTATAGAATTCTGTTAAAAATATGTCTATGAATTTGACAGTTATTACGGACCAAACATCCAGACCAATATATGGAATGCCAAATAGTCAAGTTAGAACAGTTACTCGCTTCACTCGTTCAGTAAAAGAGTTAAGGTGACCGCCCCATTAAGTGAGGAATTGCCATGCTGATGTTCAACTCTAACGTGATACGTAGTTCAAAAACGCGTTATTTCAAAATATAGTTCACGCCAAAATAAAATCGAAATATTCCAAAATGTCTCTTTTCGCTTAATTGCCTTTAGTTTGATTTTTATTAATATACTTTTTTTTATATATAAACTGTGACATTAGCTCATTTTCAACGACTTTTAAGCATATTTGAAGAGCTATGAGAAAAGACTCGACGAAAAACAGCTCTAGATTTAACCTTTATCTAATAAATACAGTAATTATTTGGTATGGTCTAGGGGTAAGGTGTCAGACTTCTGTGCAGGGGTCCGGGTTTCAATCTTCGGTTCCGGCACAGATTCATCTGATCGCCAAACCCTTCCTTCACCTCTGACAAGACGTGTATTAATCACAACTTGTGAACCCCTGGACCCCCAGCACAGAAGTTCGACATCTTACCCCTAGACTACCAGGTCACCTCACCTTAATTAATAGTTAAAATGTGAGGAGAAGTGACGGTATAATTAGTGTCTGACTGATATAAGACTCAAGTGATTGTTGTTTCACTATTAATATTTAGGAAAATATTTTCGTATATGTGTATGGGTTATCCATGATAACCATATTATATTATATATATTTATATATATTAAAATTTTTATCGTATTTAACCCAGACAGACAGTGTGACGCGGTACTAAGTACCTCATCCAAACGAGTGGCTGCGCCAGCGTTCAGTTCAGTTACTGTAAAACTACGTTGCCTTGATATGAGTCTACCCGCAATACATAGACGTTAGCTAGGTTGTTTGTCAACACGGGGTCATCGTCCTATGAAATTAGACCCACAATAATGAAATACCAGTAAACCCTTGCGAAACTTTTAACACATTCAACCTTCCCCCCCCCCCAAAAAAAAATGGTTTAGTATTTTTATTGGGTTGTTTAAATTAAATAATAAGCGAAGTGTATACATAACATAGCAAAGAGAGTTTATTTTCGGTAATTGATACAAAAAAATTATTAAATTTTTCTTTTAACCTAGATTTTAAACAAAAAATGGGCTTAAACGTAAACTGGCAGAAGTCGGTAAAAAATCCTATCCGCTGATAACTTATTCATCGCTGTAGGCTTTGTATTAGTTGAGAAAAATGGATGTTAACACATGAATAATATATAGGATCACCCTAACCACTGCACTGGACGATAAAATTAAATTCCGATCACGTAAAAGGAGGTGATATGACACACAGATATAGGGGTAGTTGGCTCGATTCCTTTTGCTTTTGATTAAGATACGTTCCGTGTTCTGGTATTGCCGGTATCCAATTAATAAAATACTCAGTGATGTGGTTGGAATGCTTACCAGTAAGCAGAGCGTGGTTTGGATTGCTTACCAGTATAAGCAGAGCGTGGTTTGGAGTGCTTACCAGTGTAATCAGAGCGTGGTCTGGAGTGCTTACCAGTGTAGTCAGAGCGTGGTCTGGAGTGCTTACCAGTGCAATCAGAGCGTGGTCTGGAGTGCTTACCAGTGTTAGCAGAGCGTGGTCTGGAGTGCTTACCAGTGTAAGCAGAGGGTGGTTTGGAGTGCTTACCAGTGTAAGCAGAGCGTGGTCTGGAGTGCTTACCAGTGTAAGCAGAGCGTGGTTTGGAGTGCTTACCAGTGTAAGCAGAGCGTGGTTTGGAGTGCTTACCAGTGTAAGCAGAGCGGGGTTTGGAGTGCTTACCAGTGTAAGCAGAGCGGGGTTTGGAGTGCTTACCAGTGTAATCAGAGCGTGGTTTGGAGTGCTCACCAGTGTTAGCAGAGCGTGGTTTGGAGTGCTTACCAATTTAATCAGAGCGTGGTTTGGAGTGCTTACCAGTGTAAGCAGAGCGTGGTCTGAAGTGCTTACCAGTGTAAGCAGAGCGTGGTCTGAAGTGCTTACCAGTGTAAGCAGAGCGTGGTCTGGAATGCTTACCAGTGTAAGCAGAGCGTGGTTTGAAGTGCTTACCAGTGTAACCAGAGCGTGGTTTGGAATGCTTACCAGTGTAAGCAGAGCATGGTTTGGAGTTCTTACCAGTGTAGCAGAGCGTGGTTTGGAGTGCTTACCAGTGTAAGAAGAGCTAGGTTTGAAGTGCTTATCAGTGTAAGCAGATCGTGGTTTTTTTAGTTGTCATCCCAACTTATTATCCGATCGGCTTGTACACACATGAACCAATAGATATTAAGAATGTTGAATGTAGAAGACGTGTAACCGCATTCGCGTGGAGTGAGAGTGGATAACCATTTAGGTAAAAACACCCTCAGTACACCCGACCAGGCTTGAACCCCGATAACCCCGTCATTGGCAGTTCAGTCTATTGAGTGTTAGACCAAATATTCACACACTTTTTTAGACCGAAGGAGAACTTGCATCAGAAAAAAAATACACGCCGAAGCCCTTATAATTGTGTCCATACTAATATTATCAACATTCAATAACGACAGATAATCCGCTTCGGTGTTCACATGATCTAAGGTGTTATGCTTGCAGTAGACTATACTGCCGATGACGGGTACACCGGGATTAGAATCTTGATCGGGTGTACTGTAGGTGGCTTTTTTATTAAATGGTTTTCCACTCTCCCTCCACGAAAATGCGGGTAGATTACCACTAAAAGGTCTCGTTCCTCAGCGCGACCCCATCACAGTAACCATCATATATGAGTATAGTCTGAACAGATAAGCGATAAAAAATAGATAAAATAAAACAATGTCACCTGAAACCCGAAATTTCCAAAGTAAATGAAAAATGTTCTAAAATGAAAAACTGCTAGGTCACTTACCCTTTTGTTCTTTTCTATAAACTCGAATAGGTTGATATTTTAGACAGTAGGTGTCGCTTCAGGGATATTAAAATTTTCTAATTTATTTTAGTTTTACATAATTTCAAGTTATTAGTTTATTTATAAAATATCAATGATTTTAGAACTATCACTGGATGGAAATATAAGTAAAGTAATGTTCTATATTTATTTATATAATGAGAGTAATAATATAAGACATATTATAATGTTCTTAGGACTGGAAAACAGGGTTGGTCTACTTTTTTTCCTTACTGATTGTTCATATTTATCAAAATTCTTTTTAATATATTTTTCATTTTTATTAAACAATAATTATGTAAATGTACAATCATTACAATATTTATCTATAATTTAAATTCAAATTTTAAAATATCATCTTACTATTTTTCAGGATACTTGAAAGAAGATTTAGAAAAAAACGTGTTTTAGAAAAAAAGAAGAAGATTATTTTGATACACATAAAAAGCATTTGTTATGCATTTTTAAAAATAGTTTTACACAAAACAATTCTCATAAAAAAACAACCAAAATTTGAAATTATAAATGATCTCTTAAAATCTTAATGAATACTAAATGGTAAATTAAACAAAGACTTAACAAACTTATTAAAGTCGTGTAGAAACCTGCATTAGTTTGTTTTATGATTTATTTAATACAATGGTGCTTTATGTGCCAGTGTGAATATGTGTATCACAATTTGAGAAACAAAATCTATTTGGATTTATAATGGTATGCATATTGTTTAGAAATAAATGATAATTGTAAGAATCGTTAAGAAAATATAATTCAGTTGTAATTTGAACAGAACAAGTGGGGTAATTGAAAATAAATATGAAATAATTATACAATCTATAAAACAGTCACAGTATCTAATACTTTTAACGTATCTTAATATGTTCTTAAATATTAATTGTTTAAAATCAGTATTGTTCATTTCACAATTTCTTTTATCTAATTTATTTTGTCTTCACAATAATTAAATTAAAAAGTAATAATACCCTTTAACATTACTTTAAAATGTTATGGCATTTATATATATAACTTATTTCTTTTCAATTTACTTTCATTCTATTCAACTTACTAATGAATCATATATTTTCTTTACTACTCTTGTCACTACGTTTATTATTAAAATAGTAAAAGCTCTTATAAAATTATAGTTGATTATATGTCGAATCATATCAATTTTCAAAACTATTTTATTAATCAACTTAGTTGACACCCTTTTCACCAAACTAGTCATTGTAGCAAGACAATGGACTTCGGTGATAGCTTTAAATTATAATTATTCATAAGCTTAACATACGTTTTCAAATAAATATATAATTTTAAATTTATCAACTATTTTAAACGAACACAAAGTATTATCTTCTCTGTAACTCAACAATATGCTTAAACATTTATTTTTGTAACACACAACATCATATACAAAAGGAAATATTTTAAAATGGGATAATGATAACAATGTATTTTGTAAAGGGGACCAGTTGTTTAACAATAAAATCTAATTATTTTCAAAATTATTCTTTTGTACCATGAAATAAAACTAAATTGTGTTAGTAGTACTATAATAACAAATTTACATAGTTAAAATTAAATTTAGAGTGTGCTTTGAACCCTACAAGTTTTGTTTTAGGTGATTATCACTCGATAAAATTATTGATATTTTAAAATCCTCATACAACTAATAATATGTCACTTTACAATACAGTTTACAACAATATTATGTACATAGAAACTGATCTTATCTTATACAATACATGATTATATTTAATTTATCCTTGAGCCAATGTCAAATTTAATTTCAACCTAAGCTACACGTGTTAGTTAATTATATCATTAACAGTAATAAATAAAGTGCAATAATACACCCATCAACCTTTTTGATTGATTATTAACAAATATTTTTAAATAGATAAATACTCAAACACAACACATCTGTTTTAATTAAATGACAATAGCTGACACTCTTGTTATCAAAGAAAATGTATTTCAATATGATTACTAAGAACCCCCCACTTCTTTTGCTTTGCATTGAAGAGATTAAAAATATTATGCTTACACTAAAACTACATTATTTTCAGTGCTAAGCAAAAGAAGGCGTTGTGTTATCTGTCTTCCTTGGTGGTCCCACCTTTCTTGATTCAAAGGTCAATATGCGAAATTCAGCAAACATACAATCAACATAACACAGTAATGATAATGGCAATAAACAAGCAATACTTTAAATTAGTCCGAATTACTTTTAACCGGTATACAATTACACAAAAGTTATATTACTATAACTTTATTTTCTCGAGTCTTTTGGTTTTATACCGAAATGAAATAGTATGGAATGATGGTAATGACAAAGAAGATAATAGGGCCCAATAAAGCTATAAAGTTGGATGGCGTAGAGCTGCGAAGGGTACAAAGTGTTATCGAGGCGAGAGGTGAAAGTAGAGAGGATCTACTGAGAAGAGGACAGTAGGGAGAGGTGTTTAAGACAGTAAGAGACCTGCTATGTAGAATAGAAGTGCTCTTGAAGTCTAAGGAAGTGTTATACAGGACGTACTTTGTACCCATTGTCACATATGCAGCAGAAACATGGACATGAACAAAGAGAGACTAGAAAAGTGGAGGCCATGGGAGTGAAGTTTGGGAGGAGCATATTAGCCATCACAAGAAGAAACAATATTAGGAATGACGTTATCTGGGAAAGAGTAGGAGTACAGGGAGTACATGAGATAGTAGAGGAAGCAAGATTGAGATGGTATGGGAATGTAATGAGGATAGAAAAAAAGATGATGCCAAATAAAATTTTGGAAATGTATGTAGGAAAAAGACCACAAGGGAGGTCAAGAAAAAGATGGGAGGCGCAGATAACAGAAAGTGTTCAAGCGAGTGGAGAAGAATGGTGGAAGAATAAAGGAAAATGGAGGCATTTTACTAAACTGGCTCGGCCACAGTCTGGAAACAGTTGATGATTATGATGATTATATGTATTACTATACCAATAGAGTTAGTGAGATGATTGGGTCTTTTTGGGTGACGCAAGATTTTCGTCAATCTACTTTTAAACCCTGATTTGTACATAAAACCCACTTTCGACCAAATTCACAAACCTTTGACATTCTAGAAATATGTATTATTTGATTTATTACCTGTAAAGTCCATCTAAAAGTTATCAAAAGCTTGCAATAATACCCACTTTTATATGGATTACTGTATAATTTATCATTACAATATTAATTAAACGGACTAAGAATGTAAATACAATTATTGTAATCTGTTTACTTTCGCAATAGGGGCAACGTAAGAGTACAATTGTCACAGTATTGTTTCTCCGCAAAATAGTGTATGAGTAAAATGGTATGGGGCCAGTTTGAATAAATGTGTGTGAACAATTACATATTATAATCAAACCAAAGAAGCAGTAGAAAATATGAAATCTTACAAGAGCTGTCAAACATTGATCTATTATACAGAGCCTAATTATCTGAATAATTATAAATATTTAATAGGAATGATAACGAGTATCGAATAAAAACATACGGTCAAGTTTCAAGTGTATCATTAGTACAGTATGTACCCATTGTTCTTAAACCTTTGCAATAAAATAAACTAATCGAAAGTTTAGTTAAAATAACTATCGACTTCGATGGCCTTTTATTAGATACCAACCTATGTTTTTTGGTTATGAAAAATTTGTATTTTAACTCTTCAACTAAACCAGATTGATGCTTTGAATAGTTGGACCGACATAGTAACAAACTATTCTGGCAAGTAAGGGGAAAAAAAAAAAATCAAATCTACTTTCATGTAGGTATTCATACGCTAACACCCAAACACTATATTATAGAGCTATCACTTCTTTTATTTTTTAGATTGTGTCGATGTTGACAACTGTGATATAAATAGTGACTCTCTGTCAATGCCACCGAGTAATACATTATTTTAGTTAATTATATTCCTATAAATGTTCGTCCTATGGAGAATCCGACGATGCTATGATGCATTGTATGAACAGACCAAAAAACGAAAGCTAACACAAGTGAGGTTACGTCGCCCCTATTAGCGATACGAGTTTAAAACTGTTCTTGTTTGTATTTAAAAATATCACATTATCAAAAATTAAATTTCGTGGCTGTAATCGTAGCAACAAACAAGATCTGAGGATTAGTAAAACCTCACCTATTAAAAGTCCGGTGTGGTAAAGAAACTTTATCAATAGCTTTATAGATACAGCTTCTTATCTAAAATCAAATGACGTCACGTGCTTGGGTAGACGATTCATACAGTACGTCGAAGTATTGGAACATCCAGAGATACTTTATAACGTCTTTTAAATCCTTCGATCACTGATGTAGTTTTCCTGGAAAACAAAAACAAACAAAAAACACTTTATTAAAACCAGCAATGTTTAGACATGACACCAAATACACTCGTCAAGAATAATTTGTAATTTAACTTGTTTTTTTTTCAAAAAAAGTTATTTAAAAAAAATTGAACATAGCTATTTAAAAATACCTATTCTAAGGAGTGAAGGCAAGGGCTTCGCTAAACCTTTTAAGGAGGGAGAGGGGAACTTGGAACTCGACAAAATCAATTCATACCACCCTCCAAAAAAGTTTTTGCTGGGTATACAGTCAATTTCGGTGGTTTGGGGGTAAAGTGCTCGTCTCAGGCGTGGCTCGTGGGTTTAAACCCAGTCGGGGTCTACGGATTTTTCTTGAGCGATAAAAAATCAGTAGCACAACTTCCTTCGGAGGGGAAGTAAAGCCATCGGTCCCATGCCAATTATGGCATGTAAAAGAACCCTGGAAAGTATGTGAAAATACCTTTTTCCTATAAATCGGAAGGACCTTTTGCTCTGGCTCATAGAAATTCTCGTGTGCTGATATAATCAGTCGGTTCAAAAAGATCACGTTAAATACCTCGGATAAATTAAATAAATAAAAAACCTAATCGTTCAATGTATTATTTCGAAACTTTTAGTTTAATAAACTAGTCAAGCTTTATTTCTGGTTTTGTAGGAAAGAATTCGCTTTGATCAATAGGCTAAGCAGTTTTGATATTTCGAGCTTGTATTTAATATCCCGGTTAATCAGTCGTGAGCAGGACTCTTAAAAAAAGAAGAAATGCAATCGCTTTAGTTTATAGAGAGGTTAGAAAACACCACTCGCTTAGCGCAATTTTGTAATGTAAATATACATCCATGACGTCATTAAAAAATAGCACCTTGGCTTACGATATCTGATTAATTTATACTAATAAAACTAGGGGGAGAGAAAGATAAAATATAGATTAAATGTAGTCATATTTGCGTGAAATGAATGTGGGGGAATAAATGTTTAGGAAAAAAAAAATCTTTGACAAATTTATCCGGCTGGGATTCAAAAACCCGACCTCCACGATCATCATCAAACAAGACCAGACAAAGTTGACACCTTATCCCGCATGTCCACCGATGTGGGTATGACGTATTGCTCACGCCTTATTTTTTATTGTTGTTGTTTAAAACGAACGAACGAAAGTAAATTTTGTTTTTGTTTGTTTTACGACGGGAGAAAGGCACAAACGTGGCGGGTCACTCGCTCACTTGTTGTCCAGTGATAAACCAGTTCTGTTTATTATGAACCTTTCTCTCCGCGTTCACTTTCTTCCCGGGACTATCATTATCTATCCATGATAGCGTGATTACTGGCCAACTACTGTATAGTCAATTCACGATAAGTTTGAATATTTCTTTAACTACTCACTCCATAGTATTAGGAACTCGAATGTTGATTGCCACAATTTAAAAAAAAGTACACCACATATCCCTATATCGATCTAGTTCTATCCATTATACCTCACCACACCATATCCCCAGCTTGAGATAGTTCTATTCATTATACCTCACTACACCATATACCCATCTTGAGATAGTTCTATCCATTATACCTCACTACACCATATACCCATCTTGAGATAGTTCTATCCATTATACCTCACTACACCATATACCCATCTTGAGATAGTTCTATCCATTATACCTCACTACACTATATCCCCATCTTGAGATAGTTCTATTCATTATACATCACTACACCATATACCCATCTTGAGATAGTTCTATTCATTATACCTCACTACACTATATACCCATCTTGAGATAGTTCTATCCATTTTACCTAACCACACCATATCCCCAGCTTGAGATAGTTCTATTCATTATACCTCACTACACCATATACCCATCTTGAGATAGTTCTATCCATTAACTCACTACACTATATCCCCATCTTGAGATAGTTCTATCCATTATACCTCACTACACCATATACCCATCTTGAGATAGTTCTATCCAGTCCACCTCATTTCATCCTATCCTTATCTTAGTCTAGTTTTATCCAATCCACCTCATTACACCCTATTTATTTCAGGTCCATTCTAATGTTATCTTCCCATCTGTGTCTAGGTCTTCCCAATGATCTCTTCCCATTAAGTGTGCCAGTAAATACTCTGAACAAGGTTCTAGATTATTCCATTCGTACTGCATATCCTGCCCACTATAATCTACAAGATCTTACTATTCTAGCAACGTCTTGTGATGAGTACAGAGTGTGTAACTCTGCATTATGTAACCTCCTCCACGCCTATATATCTTCATCTCTCTTATGGACCCAATACATTCCCAAGCACCTTGTTTTCGAACACTTAAATTTATTTTCTTCATGTACGGTTAGGTTTTTTCCTATAGTTTAAAAATTTTTAAAAAAAATCAAAATTCGAGTAGTTATGTATTCATCTGCCTCGGAAATTTATTTTGTTGTTCGACACATAGTTTAGTCGGTAGCGTAGCGGTGTGCTGAGCCAAGGGTCTCAGTTTTGATTCCTCGCCAGGTCCAAAAATGTATCATTGGTGGAATGTGGGTTTACACTTTCACATTGATAAATTAACGGCCGGGGACTGGATGTTGTGCCGGCCCTAGATTATAAAGGATATGAAGCTACGACAGGCCTAGCCAGCTGGTAGTGTGAAATATATGTCTTGAATAAACAACTGACCCAGGCCACAAGTTGGAAACAATAATGGATGTAAAAAAACACCATTCTTTAAAAAAATCGGACCCTCTGTGAAAATTTTTGAATTTGAGGCAATGAAATGGGATGACGTGCAACATTCCCGAATGAAGAAAGTAGCTTATTTCTACAGCTTTGATAAAAAGGAAAAATCATTCCGCGTTGGTTCATAAATAAGGTCCGCGTACCGCACAGAAGCTGTTGGGGAGAGGGGAGGGGGAGGTCCATGTTAAAAACACGTATTTTTTTATTATTATTTTGAGCTTACAGCATGGTTAATAATTCCATTTCAAGAGCTCAAAGTTTTATAATAGTAATTTTTTTTAAGCGCCACGTCTTACTACTCGTTTGGATTATATGTTTATGTAAGGATTAGGAATGTTATATTTAGAGGAAGTATACCCACATTTGCGTGGAGGGAGGGTGGAAAACAATTTTTGAAAAAAAACCACTCAGTACACCCGACCGATATTCGAACGTCAATCTCTTCGTCATTGACAGTCTAGTCTACTGCGAGAATAGAGAATAGCGCGTTAGACCACGCGGTCACCGAAGTGGGCTAGTAAATATGGTTTACTCTTAAACTCAAGAGATAAAATAAAAATAAATGTCTATGATTTGAAAAGAAGAAAAAAATAACTGGTTTTCAGGAAGGTGAAAGTGAGAAATCGTGTTTATTTTTTTTATAAACCGGCTGAAGGAAAGGTCAATGCCAGAATAAACGTGCAAATGCAGACTGCCATATTAATTACTCCTTCCAACAGGTGAAAGACCCATTCTACGACATAGTAGTCACAAGGTGGGCCCAACTACAGGTTTAAAGGATACCGGTTCGAGATCGGACGATGTCAGAAATAATTTAATCTCATCACAAGCGCGCCGTCAAGGTCATAAATCCCAGGGGACTGTAATTTCCGATTCAGATAGAAAGTAACATATTTGACATTGATAAAAGTTACTAATACAATCTTTATAAGACATGTCGTGTGATCTGCTTTCACTCTTTATAGGTATTATTCAGTGGTGTAGTCGTAAACTTAACGGTACCGGATGTAGCCGAAAAAATGTCACAAACATAAATACTGTACCTTTAGAAGATATTTGGATCATTTTTTAATGGTTACTAAAGCAGAAAATTACTTGGTGCACTTCCTCTAAAATTCCAAAAATTCACATAGAGCACAATAAGTTTCAACAGAATTTATTGATTCATATTATGAAAAAAGTTTTTTAATATAATATTGATATAAAACCAATTAGTTAGCTTAGAATTGGACAGTAAAAAACTTTACAAAAAAAAAAGTGAATATATGTTGAATATTTTTCCCACGAAAAGCAGTGCTGGAACGGCGTTCCCATGCGTTCCCGCTCCCCTAAACCCTTGGCATTATCTATACCTATCAAATTATTTTATGGGTGTCCTAGGGTTCAATTCCTCGTCAGACCTATTTAAGATGGTTTTCCCTAAATTATGGTTTCACTCTCCTTCCATGCAAATTTGGGTACATTACCTCTAAAATGCTTCCTTCCTCATCCCTAGTTCATTATCATTATTATCATATATGCGTATAACCTGAACAGGTAGTAAGAAGTGGTGATAAAAAAATAAAATATCTGCGCAGTTTAATCATCAAGCGGCCAATTTTCTCAATGACAGTCCTCAAAATTAGCCTTTAGATACTGGAAATGTGAATTAGAAATTCAATTTAATAAGGTAGAAAACTCCTATTCTAATTTTAATTAAATATTAAAATTTCCTCCATTTAGAGTATTTCTTGGACTAAACATTTGTGGGCACATCCTCTGTGTCATCATAATAATCATCATCATCAACTGTTTCCAGTCTGTGGCCGGGTCAGTTTATTAAAATGCCTCCATCTTCCTCTATCCTTCCATCATTCTTCCTCCTTTAATTTCTTACTTTCTTATTTCACTTTCACACTTTTTATTATCTGCTCCTCGCATCTTTCTCTTGGCCTCCCTTCCGGTATTTTTCCTACACACTTCATTTTCATAATTTTCTTTAACATCCTTTCTTTTTCCATCCTGATTACATGTCCATACCATCTCAGTCTTGCTTCCTCTACTATCTCAAGTATTCCCTATACCCCNCACACACACTTTCTTTCTCGGACAACTTCATTTGAAACAAGTATGATAAAAGTCAATTGTGTATAGCTCCGAAAATCCCTCTCGAAAGAAATTGTTTTACATTTAAAAAATAATTATGGTACAAATTTTCAACAGTCCTGCAAGTTATTTGGTTAACTCATAAAGAATTACAAACTGTTTATGTCTTGGCCAAACTAACACGACGTATTCAGCCCGGATTTAAACCAGATATACTCGAGAGTTTACTTTTTAGCTCTCAAAGACGACCGATTCACTTATGAATCAAAACTAAACTCTATGTTTGTACTGGAGAAATATTTTATTTATTTTGGCCAAAAAAGTTTTATCATAAAAATGGAAAAAAACAACCTATTTCTTTAACAGAAGCTTGGCCCGGCCAGCCCTGACAAAGACCAATTTTAAAATGTCCTAAGAACTCCGCGTTCGGTATCAATTTTTAGAAACCTTCTTCGGTGGCCACATGGTATTTGGTGTCACTCTCGTGTTGGACTTACCTACCGATGACAGGGAGATCGGTGTTCGAATGCCAGTCGGGTGTATTGAGTTTCACCCCCAAAAATTGTGTTCCTAATGCGAGTACACTTGTTCTAAATTCAACCTTCCTTATCCCTAACTCATTAGTGTAATTAGTTCATATGAGTATATCTTGAACAGGTAATAAGATGTGGCGATAGAAAAAAAAACTTTTTAGAAAACATCACTTTCTTTCGTTTGAAAAAAATAAAGATGTAATTTAGTTGTTAACCTTCCTTAAGCGATAAATAAATTAGTTACCTCTTTTTCCTCAAGGCAAGGCCTTCTGTCCTATAATCTGGAGTAGATTTAATCAGACTTGGTCTTCGGCAGAAGAAGTCTGGCTCATCTGCATCGTTGAGTAACACACCGGTTTTTTGTTTATTTTGTTTTTTAACGTTTCTCAAATTACTCGGAAGATTAACTAGAATAATTACGAAACATTGAGACTGGAACGAAATTGTCGCATGTTTTGGACACTTTGTATTTAATAACAACATTCGTCGCACAGGGGCAAGGTACGGAAAAGTGGCCTGGTTGGTAGTAAACGCTTTCTTGTAATCAAATTACTGTGATGACAAAATGGGACCGGTTAGTTTTGTTCCTGTGTAGGACATAAGATACTATCGTAATTATAGGCCATTTACAGCAGTCATAACCCATGTCGTTTAGCTTAATATGCGGTAAAAAGAAACCTATACACTTTCACAGACCCTGACTGTTAATCGAACTAGGACCACTTAGTCAGTGCAATTTTCGTCGGTCAGGAATTATAACATTTTACCATAATATTAGAGTATTATCAAAATTAACAACAACAAAAAGTAGATATTTGAGAGTGATTAGTTAAGGGATACAGCATTAAAATACTGCATTAAACATTGTAAAAGTACAATAAACGCCGTTAGTAATGTTTGAATGCTATGATTTTGATAAGAAGCGGTTTCTGAAAGGCCTTATTTCGTACCAGAAACCTACTGTATAGTAGTATTTTATTATAGTTCCTGTCTATAGTCCCGGGTTCATTCCCCAGCGCTTCCAGATATTTCTGAGAGGCAGTGAGTCTGAAACCAGTTCGACTCAGCCTCGGGAAGACCTTTATTGAGGCGCTACTTGAATAAAGAAGTAGCGTTTCCGGTTTAGAAAACTGAGATTAATGGCCGGAGGGCTCGTTTTTCTGACCATACGAAACCCTATATCCATAAATGTTGGCGCTATCTTCGCCAACATACGGCGAACGCTCGGTTGGTATAGCTTGCTTGCAGGATGACGCCATAGAATTAGTTGGAACAATTATAAATCTATAAATATTATAAAATTTTATAACTCTAGAATATTTTTTGTATTTAACGTGCAGTTTTTGAACTGAGTACATGACTTATAAGTTAACTTAAGCCCAGCACATACACAGCATCGAGCCCCGGGCCTTTAATTCATCAGTATGAAGTTCATTAATAATACATTTTTCAGCTATTTTGGGAATCGAGCCCAGGAACCTTAGCTCAGTAAACAGACTCGCTACCGACTGAACTAACTTGTCATATTCTTGAATAGTTACAATTAGGCTCTAAATACTTACTCTGCTTATTTACTAAGATAGTTTGTTATTTTTAAATAAAAGTATATTATTACGAATTATTATTAGTCTTTATATTAATACTATTTACCCGCTTCAGTGGCCGAATGGTCTAAGGTATCACTATAATGTCAGACTGTCCTGCTGAAGCTGAAGAGATCTGGGTTTGAACCCCGCTTGGGTATACATAGGGTGGTTTTTCAATCTCCTTCCACGCAAATGCGGGTATATTACCTCTAAAATACTTCCTTCCCCATATCTACCCCATTAAAGTAACTATCATATTGTATGCCTATGACCTGAACAGGTAGTAAGACGCGGTGATAACATATACTCGTATTATCACCCGCATTTGCGTGGAAGGAGAGTGGGAAACAATTTATGAATAAAGACACCCTCAATATACCGAACCGGGGTTCGAACCCAGATCTCTTCAGCTTCATCAGGACAATCTAACATGAGAGTGATGCCTTAAACAATTTGGCCACTGAAAAGGGTAAAAATGTAGTAATATTACCCTCTGATAATATATATAATTAGTTATAAATTAATATAGTAGAGATTAATAATTAATTAAATTAATAATATTACCTCTGATGTATATATACAGTAGCCCCATGGCTTCTTTGGTGCTGACTGACAGTTCACAGTTGACTTCTGACATTCAAAATTTAGGTTGACTGTCATAAGTGACAGCTGCTAAACACATGTTTTTTTGCAGATCATATGGTTCGGCGTAGGGCTACATAATTTGGTCTGGTAACTTTTCAAAGCCGTCAGCTATGAGCTGTCACTCGGCACCAAAGAAGCCATGGGGATACTGTATATATCTATATATTATATTAATCTCTAATATATTAACATATTAATTTATAAATAAGTTTCCTGCATCACCGGCCGAAAGGTCTAAGGCCTCACTCTAGTGTTAGACCGGCCTGCTGAAGTTCGAATCCCAGTCGGGTAAACTGAGGTGTTTTTTTTTCATTATATATATATATATATATAAATTATAATTTTTAAATTTTCGAAATATTCCTATAAGCATATTCCTATAAGCTTTTGCTTCGCCTGTATGATGGCATCATTCTCACCTCTCGTCTAGACACTAACCCAACTGTTAGAACGAGTAGAAGCTGGGCGAAGAGACGGTGTTGCCGGACGAGGGGACGTAAGATGGCGTCAGGTAGGAGGCCGCCGCCGCAAAGACGTCGGAGTTGGACGAGCTCCGCGCCTGTGACCTGGGGTTGGAGGAAGGGACGTTGATTGGCTTGAGGAGCAGCAGGCCCGCCGTGGCGCCTTCTGGTACTGAACACAGGATCATGACATTGACAGGACAGCGATAGTACGATTATGGTAGCAAGGGATTTTTTTAAAGAAATTATAAAAAAAAACATAACTTATTACGGTCAACATTGATAACATTTTACCATACTAGAGGTTTTATGCGACTAATGATGCAATTTGTGTTAAGGTTTTGCTAGCGTATTTCTCAAAATCACCGGAAATTGGATTATTAATTTTTTCTAAGTTTTATATATATTATATATAAAAATGATCACGGACTGTTTCCAGCCTGTGGCCGGGTCAGTTTAGTAAAATGCCTCCATCTTCCTCTATCCTTCCACCATTATTCCTCCTCCTTTAATTGCTTTCATTATTCTCCTCTCATCTGCACAATTTCTGTTATCTCCTTCTCCCATATCTTCCTTGGTCTCCCTTGTGGTCTTTTTCCTACATACGGACTTCTGTGTTGCGGGTCCAGGGTTCAATCCCCGGTCCCGGCACAGATTTATCTGATTACCAAACCCTTCCTTCACCTCTGACAAGACGTGTATTAATCACAACTTGTGAATGTGGGTAATGCCAGGCCTCCACCGTGGTTCGGAACCCACGTTAAACTGTAGGTACTCCATTTTATCTCACAATCACCCTACCATTACACATTAGCGTAAGTGCGTATAGCTCGAACGGGTAGCTAAGGGTCCCGGGTTCGATTCCTAATATGGCTGAAAATGCTATCTTTGGTAACATGTGGGTTTCCTCTTTCACAACGATGAATTAACGTTTAGAGGGCTGGATGTTGTGTATTTTCTATATTATATGTTAGTTTATAAGTCGCGTGCTGATATAGTGAGTTGGTTCAGAAACTGCACGTTAAACACCTCAACATATTTTTTTCAACCCATTAATTGATGAGATGTTATTTGCGAGTTTAAGTTGATTGACTTTGTTGAAATTAGAACGTAATGGAAAGACTGTGCATTTGTTTACATATGATATGAGAAAGCTAACACATTGTAATTTACATGCTTTTTGTTTGTGTGTTGTCACTATTAAAGTTTCAATGTTTACTGGCCTGTCACTCTACTGCTCTCATAAAACCAGTTAGAAAGGAGATCGAGAAAGCCGATATTTTCGTCTTTTTTTATTTGGCCGATGTTTGCGTGTATTTTCTCCGAGAGCATTTAGGTGGGTATGTAGAGAACGCGAGAAAAGGCCGGTGTTTTTGCAGTTTTTATATCGAAACAATTTTTTTTGGGGGGCAAAATAAATAAAATATTTCTTCAGTAGCAACATAAGAGCTTAGTTTTATTCACATGGAGATATCAACAGTTGTTTAATGTCTGTCATGAGCATGGAGACATCTAGATTATAAACTTTTTAAATGAAGAGAAAAAGTTGTCATTAAATTCCTAAACACCCTCGAAATATATTAAGGCGGGGCTAGACCCAAAAATTATTAGGGGAATGAGGGATTCCTACCTACGAAGTATTTGAGATGACTAGGAGATTTGTTTTACATTAAATTCTTCTTAAATCAATTTAAAGATTTTTTTAAAAACAAGATTGGAACTGTAGGTGCTATGAATTTTATAATATTAAAATAAACTATAATCTTAGGCATTGAGGAGGAATATTTTTTTTTAAATAATTACTGTAATTTCGAGTAGAAGGGTTTTTGAATATTCCCCTCCGTCTAGTTAAGGTGGCCGCCTCGGCCATAGATAAAATATCAATCGCTGTCAGACCATACGGCTTAAAATACAATGGTCTGTGTCTTTTCTGGAAATACTTCTATATCATGTATAAACTTATACTCCCGTTCACCCTTCACTTACAGCCACCCTTACCCGCCTCGGTGGCGTAGTTGACTAACGCGCTAGTCGTGTTGAGATCGACCGCCGAGGACGGGGAGATCGAGGTTCGAATCTCGGTCGGGTGAACTGTGGGGGGGAGGGGGGAATTCCTAAATGTTTTTCCATCCTCCCTCCACGCAAATACAGGCTCACTTCCTCTAATTCAACCTTCCCAATTCCTAATCCATTACGAAACTTCATATCTCAAGGTAAAGAGGAAAGCTCGCTGCTAGCTCTCAAATATCTTAAAATTTTCATCTTGTGAGCCTACTTAAATATCACTGTATTTGAAGACTAAGGAAGATTAAATCTAAAGCGCCTTTTTAATCAAATAAGCCTAAATCAAATAGCTCCACAAATATACTCAAATAGTAGTTAAAAATTGCCTAATGTCACACATTCACACAACTTTTTTTCTTTTAGTAAAACTCCAACTATGGAATCGTTAAATAAAAAAAAGACCTGTTGAACTCTTTTGAATTTATATTGGCATGAACCATATTTTGAAATAACTTATTGTAGGGGGAAAAAAATATTATGTTGAGAGCTGAACGTCAGTGCAGTGACTTCTCGCTTAACCCGGGCGGCCCCCTTAAGGTAGGATCTAGTGAGATGGTTATATGACACTCAGTAAAAGTAGAGCTATTGGAAATTAAAGTGTTCCTAATTAACACAATAGAAACAAAACAAGTACTAAATGTGTTTACTTCCTGTAAGTTGGAGCGCGCGTGCGTGTGTGTGCGCGCGCCCGCGAGGAAGTAGGGTACCGCGGAGAAATCCTTCTCACGTCGAACAAAAAACCAGACTGGAATCGCCTGCAGGGCTAGGATGGACTTGAACGTGGTCATTTGGTCCAGGTTGTGTTTTCCAACTCACATTAAATACCTGACCAATTAATAAAAACATAAAAAGAGATAGCTACAATAAATAACAATAGTTTATGTGAAAAATCATCGCTGTCAAATTTCACAAACACGTTTTGATTCCTTTCATGTATGTTTTTTTATGGGCCTGACCTTCACTTTAGGACACTTCATGCAAAGAACATTCCAAATAGCTTCTAGCACATCAATTTTTTTTTTAATCCGGGGGAAGATTTCTTTGAATAACATCAAATAACTTCCTAATTTTTTTTTAAATTGTACAGACAATGACTATTCTTATAAGCTTCTATAATCATCTAAACATTTTTATTTTCAAAAGAAAGACTATTCCAAATAGCTTCTAGACAGAACAAGATTACTTGCAGGGAGAGTTTAAACTTCAATCCAATTTTCATAGAAAGAATCTTATGTGACATCTAGAAACTGTACTATGTCTACTTTCCCGTTTTCATAATTCAATTGATGGGTTCTTTAGCTGTCACTTTTGATAGATATTATTATCAAAACCTATAAAATAACACGAATAATATAGTAAAATGTTTTCGATGTTGACAGAATTTTTTTTTTAAATTTTTCTATCAGTTTCTTTTTACCAACAGTTCACTATAGTCTATTTTTTTAAATATTAATTTTAATTATTATTATTTCTAGACGACATTCATAAAATGTGCTAAGATATATTTATATTAATAGAACGTTCATCCATTCATCGCTGATGGTTGTTTCTGGCACTGTACTAAAGAGATATTTCTAAGATGCTATATGGAAAATAAATCCCTCTCGTCAGTAAATCTAGGTCTAGATCTAACCGATGATCAAGTTACTTAACTTTACTTTGTACTATTATTGTCAAGTGATTGATGGTTTCATTAGTAATACAAAAATATTGGTATTTTAATAAAGATTCCTCCTAGTTTTAAATGCCACAGCTATGCTATAGTAGGAATTTGGTATAAGAACCTTTTATAAAATATAAAACACATTTTTTTGCAGTAAACATTTTTAACATTTTACGTTATTCTACAGGTAATGATATTATCTACCAAAGGTGACTTTTACAGAACGCGTAGTTTGACGTTATAATTATATGAAAATGGTTTTAGTAACTTTATAACTAACCGTTTCGATGGCTACATGGCCTAGCGCGTTACTCTCGCAGTATACTAGACCGTCGATGACGGGGAGATAAAGGTTTGATTCCCGGTCGAGTGTAATGAGGGTGTTTTTTCTTAAAAAAATTCCACTTTTACTCAACACTAATTTGGGTACACTTCCTCTAAATATGACCTTTATAATCCCTAATATAATTAGTGTAATGAATACATAAGCGTATAACCTGAACGGTTAGTAAAACTCGGTGCTAAAAAAAACCTTTAGAACTTTCACAAAGGGTTCCTTCATATCTAATTCGAACTGTAGTTTTGCAATCTCAACCCGATAAGCTTTTTGGGGGAAAAAAAACAAACCAGAAGCAGTTCCTTCTTGGAAACATTTGGTCAACAGTCCTGTTTGACGTAAAAGTTCATCGAATGTACATAATATAGTCACAATTTAACAATAGTTTGAACCGGGTTTCGTTAAATAAGGTAGTTATACTGACGCTGTAGCTTGGAGGGCGCCGACGCGCCGGTGCCCGTCCTCTTGTAAGGGTCACCGTACAGCTGCGAAGGCGCGGATCCACCGAACCCGGAAGAGCTGATGTGTTGGACTGGTGGTGGGGGTCCAGAGTAAGTCAGCGAGACGCCGCCTCCGGAGGCGCTGGAGTAGCCTGGAACAATGAATTATTATTATTACTGCCGCGTCTTACTACCCGTTCGGGTTGTACGCACTTACGCTAATGTGTAATGGTAGGGTGATTGTGAGATGAAATGGAGGACCTACAGTTTAACGTGGGATCCGAACCACGGTGGAGGGCCTGGTGTTCCCCACATTCACAAGATGTCTTGTCAGAGGTGAAGGAGAGGTTTGGTAATCAGATAAATCTCTGCCGGGACTGTGGATTGAACCCCGGCCACCAGCACAGAAGTCTGACACCTTACCCCTAGACCGCCAGGTCACCTAAGTGTGATATTGCTTGGAGTGTTTAGATGAGTCAAACTAAGATGCAGCATGCTTTACAAAGTAGCTTTAAAATCACAGAGTAGGCAACATCGTTAAGGTAGGAATGTATTGGACGTGGAAAAAAAAGAACAGTGTGTTTGAGGTTTTTATATCAAAGCTTTTTTTTTTTTTGTCAAGATAAATCAAATATTTCTTCAGTGAAAACATATAGTTTGACTTTCTTCACATGGTGACCTAAACAGTTCTTGAACATCTGTCAAGGGTTTCCTGGAATTTAATAATGTTTCATCATCATTTAAAAAAAGTTTATCGGCTGGGACAGAAACTCCTCCCCCCTTCCCACCAACTTCTCAGATAAGAGAAACTTCGAGCACTTCCTTCTCCTGCGGCACCTTTTATAATCTACAAAGAAAGTAGTCAAGAAGCAATTCTTTATCTGTTTTATGAATAGAAGTATTATCAGTGTCCCCACGCACACAACATCTACTGATGCGTGTGCACTATTAACACAACATCTAATGATGCGTGTGCACTATTTTTATGTCGTCACTCTTCAAACTTTGAGATAAATACCCCTTTGTTGATCACTAGACTAAAACAAACTTCGCAACGTGGGTGGCACTCAGAGTTGCCAACTCTCTATTGTCTCTAAAGATAGTAGGTACACAGACTTTGACATATTATATCATTATTTGATATAAGGTAGGGTGGCAACGGACGTGAATAAAGGCCAGTGTTTTTGTATTTTTTATAACAAAACTTTTTTTTTTGACAAAATAAATAACACATTGTCCCTGTAGTTTAATTTTAAAAAACATGATGACATCAACAGTTCCTTAATACTGTCATGAACATAGAGGCATTAGATGAAACCCTTTTTTTTTAGCACCGCATCTTACTACCCGTTTAGGTTATACGCTTATGAACTAATTACGTTAATGGGTCATGGAAAGGCTGAATTAGAGGAAGTGAAGTCACATTTTTGTGGAGAAAGAGTGCAAAACCATTTAGGATTGTACTTTGCCCAAAATAATACTACAGTTTATTCGCCATACGAGTGGTGGTAACTGAAAGCTAGCAGAAGCTACCAGATTTAACTCTAGTGTATAAGGTTGCATCCGTTCGGGTTTCCCCGGATATGTCCTCTTTGTGAGCGCCCGGGGAGGGGCAGGGGGGGGTTCATCAGTGTCCAAGGTTTATATTTTACGCACTTTAGTTCAAAAAATAAAGAATATGGATGGGAAGCGTGGGTTTGTCAGGAGAAACCAGACTAATGCGGTTGAAATGATATATTTAAGAAATGTATGTAGAAAAACTCTTAAGGACAGAGTTAGTGTTGAATGAGTGTTGAAGTAGTGCTGTTTGAAAGGGAATCCGATAGGTCAATGTGAAAGAAGCGGCTTAGGTTGGTTTGGGCTTGTTGAGAGGATGAGTGTGGATCGAGTAATTACGTAAATATATGAAGGTAGAGTGTGTGAATTAAAAGGAATGCAAAGGCTATGTAAAGGTTCGGCCAGACTGACGAGCGTGATTAGCGAATAGTTCTCGATAGCTGTTGACAAGGAGGCAAAGGTTCGAATCTTGGCTCAGTGAACTGAGCGTGGTTTTTGACAAGTTATCTATTGTTGTGGTTTTCTCATCCTCTGTCCATGTTAATGGTGATTCTTATTTTTAAAGACCTACTTTGATTATAATATTTAAATATTTTAACATATAAGTTTTATATATATAGGTATGGTTTATGATCTTACCAATTAAATTAGGCCGTTAGTAGCAAGTGTGCTAAACCTATCGAAAATGTCAAAATGAGAAGTTTTCCCAGCACTCAATAAACCAACACACAATAATATTGCTTAGCGCCTGTAAACTAGACTGTATCAGATCGATCACGTGCTCGCCCAGTCTGGCCACCTCTCATTACAACCAATGTGTTCGGTTCTATTTTATATTCTAATCGCTCGCTCGCCCAGTCTGGCCACCTCTCGTTACAACCAATGTGTTCTATTTTATATTTTAATCGCTCGCTCGCCCAGTCTGGCCACCTCTCGTTACAATCAATGTGTTCTATTTTATATTTTAATCGCTCGCTCGTCCAGTCTGGCCATCCTCTTGGACGTGGCTAAATGTTGTAGACGAATGTGTGAAAAAGAGAAACATTAAATAAGAGTTTTTAAAATAAAAGAACATGAATGACTCGATGTATGGATGTTGTTGAAGCAAAGAAAGTTTCAAAGATACGGAAGTGTGGAGAAAATTAGTGAAGATGAGTAAAGTACGGAGTTGTATTTTTAGTTATATGTTCAGTTTCTTGGTTACTCCGTAAGGGAACGGCGTGATTAAGTATCTATGTAAAAATAACGCCCGCGTAACGTAACGTAAGATAAATTCGAACACCCCTCGCGCCCTCAACGGCCCTTGGTTGCCAACCGCTATTTGGTCAGTACAGTACCTACATAAGGCGAGTATTTGTTAATTAAGAACCCGCCTCGGTGGCGTAGTTGGCTAACGCGCTAGTCGTGTTGAGCTCGACTGCTGAGGACGGGGAGATCGAGGTTCGAATCTCGATCGGGTGAATTGGGGTGGTTTTTCCTAAATGTCTTTCCATTCTCCCTCAACGCAAATGCGGGTTCACTTCCTCTAATTCAACCTTTCCATTTCCTAATCCATTAGCGTAGTTAGTACTTAAAGCGTATAACCCGAACGGGTAGTAAGACGTGGTGCTAAATATTAAATATTATATTTGTTAAGAAATATGACTAATTTTATGAACATAATACATAGCTAACTCAAACATTCTTGTTGTTTTTTTGTTGTTGTTTGTTTTTGTTAATTAAGCTGTCCTTTTTTTTTTCTCGAAACTGTTTTGGATTTTGCAATTTGCAGTCCTAGGTTAAGTACATTAGCCATGGCAACTCTACTCATGTAACCCATTCTTCAATATAAATGAGCAAGATCATAAATTGTTTTTTGTAAAAATTTTGGTTGCCAAAAGTTACAAAAACTCAACACATTATCATGGTCCATAATTATGTTGAGTTTTCGTCACTTTTGGCAACCAAAACTTTTACACACAAAAAAAAAACTGTTTTTAATTATGTTTTTTTCCTTTTTAAATGTTTAAGCATTATTGAAATACGAGCTTATATACATAAAGAACTGTTTGGGTTGGGGATTTTTTTACGAAAGCTCGATTACATCTGCACGCTATCCAAGTTCTAACCCGGGCAGTGTCTAAAATAATGTCTTATTAGTATATGTGTTTGTCCTCATACTCGGTACCAAATGTGACGCTAGTTTCGGGTATTGTCGTGTGATGTAACCTTGTGTTTAGAAAGTGAAAGTGAAATCTCCACAGTTAAAAAAACCCTAAATTACTACCTACTAAACCACTTTATAACCTATTTGAGACTGATAATTTATCTGGTAGAACGTAACATCTAATTTATTTTCAGGGCGGCCACTTTGTCTAAGACCACCGTTTTGAACACCTATTTCCTGGACTATAGTTACAGCATAGTAATTTAAAAGTTCATCTCAATAAAAGTTATTTTTATAGTTTATTCTTTGTGTTTAAAATAAATGCAAGTCTCGATATTAATTTCAAGTTATTTTTGTTTGTTTCTATACTCGTCCGGGATATCTGCATAATTTTTTTATTAGCGCCGTGTCTCACTACTTGTTTGGGTCGTACGCATATGTATCAACCACGTGTTAGGGATGAGGAAATTCGAATTTAGAATTAGTGTACCCGCATTTGCGTTAAGGGAGAGGGGAAATCCACTTTTTAAAAAAACACCCTATTTACACCCGACCGGAATCCTAACCCTAATATTCCCATCATTTTCAGTCCATTCTATTGTGAGAATGACGCCTTAGACCGTGCGGTTACCGAAGTGAGCCTTCTGCTATTTTATACTAGTAGGGTATAGATGAGGAAGGTAAAATCTAAAGAAAATGTACCCGAATTTATGCGGAGGGAGAGTAGGAAACCATTTAGTAAAGGCCCCATAGAAAAGTCGACTGAGATTTGAACCCCGAATGCTCTTTCAAAAGCAAACCTGACAAAACGAGAGTTATGCATTTTGTATGTGTGCTTTATTGTTCACATGAATTTTACAATGTGAGCAGTTCATTATTATTCGAATGATTACTCGACATTTTCCGCGGCGACGTTGGGGGACAAAGCGACCTGAGTTTCTTGTTAATAACTCTTGGTCCCTATTAATACAGACTAAATATTTGTGCACAGTGATCATCTGTGAAGTCATTCTTACATTCGCCGAAAAATTGCTTTGAAAAAGCAATTTTTATCCAAATATAATTTAATATTTCAACAATGTTCTGTATTAAGAACTTCTATAAACTCTTTATCTCCGTTAATGTTTAAAAAAAGAACGTGCAATAGTATTTGTGTAAAATTACGATTTCTAGCCAGCTTCAACACAGAGTTAATTGGTATGTGATGCACACTTTTAATATATCAATACCGGTACCAAAATAACAATATTAGAATAATAATTTAGTACAAATTAAAAAAAAAAATTATTTTGTTAGGTAAATAAACATTTGGTCTTTTCTAAAAGGTTCTTTCTAATAAAATTGGACTGTATCATTATGCACACTAAACTATAAAGTTTTGTAAGGTTGGCAGCGTTGAACCTGATCTAATCACTGTCTCTGAGAATGCAGATATCTCTTCGCTGCGACTGTGGTTGCTGCTGATAATATTGTCTGCGTAGTTGCCGCGTTTCTCTGATAACTATTTTCCATGGATGCGAGTGCTGTCATCGCTAAGATAAGGGGTAACTTATTAGATAATAAGGAACGTGAGAACCTGGCTCGAATCAAGATTATTTTTTTAGTTTTTAGTAACAAAAAACCTATTTCGCCAAATTAAATAAAACCTTGCTCGAATAGATACGTTTAGTGTAATTTTCTACAAACAGTTACCTAAATCGGTCAATAAGTTTTTAACATTTATTTCTTGCTGTCAAGAAGTTTATAATTCGAGAATATATATAAAAAGAAAATTCTTTAAATTGAAAAATGATACCTCGACACAGGAATCGAACACGGGACGTTTACCTTGGTATACCAATGTTTCTGACCACTCAGCTAGCCAGGACTAGTCCCATGATTAGGGGTATTCTTCACTCATATTTTAATGCGGAGTCTGTGATGGAAATGCACTAAATCGTCAGCTACATTTATGTGAACAATTAAGTCACCACGACCCGCCTTGGTGGCGTAATTGGCTAACGCGCCAGTCGTGTTGAGCTCGATTGCCGAGGACGGGGAGATCGAGGTTCGAATCTCGGTCGGGTGAACTGGGAGGGGGTTCCTAAATGGTTTTCCACTCTCCCTCCACGCAAATGCGGGTTCACTTCCTCTAATTCAACCTTCCCAATTCCTAATACCATTGGCGTAATTAGTACTTAAGGGGTATAACCCGAACGGGTAGTAAGACGCGGTTCTAAATATTATTATTATTAATTAAGTCATGAACCATCAGATAACGCAACCAGCATCGATTCAATAATTGGCTTTATTCTGCTTATTGTACTTTGATATTTGTACGGCTCCGTACATCATGAAGGATTATGATCCATATATCAGCCTTGATATTTAATCCATGTCACCTAACCCTTCCTTCACCTCTGACAAGACGTGTATTAATCACAACTTGCGAATGTGTGGGAATGCCAGGCCTCCACCGTGGTTCGGATACCACGTTAAAACTGTAGGTCCTCCAATTCATCTCACAATCACCCTACCATTACACATTAGCGTAAGTACGTCTAAACTGAACGGGTAGTAAGACGCGGTGCTAATAATAATAATAATAATAATAATAATAATGCTACCTTGATTTTGGTTGTAAGAACAGTAGAGAAAATACAAACATATTTATTTGTGGTCAACAGTGATAACATTTTACTATTTTATTTGGGTTATTTTATACTAGCAGCCCAACCCGGCTTCGCACGGGCATAATAATATAATAAAAGAAAATACACAATGTTTTACAGTGAGTTTC
>CABEEJ010004498.1:0-41847 GCA_901482245.1 Timema douglasi
GAAACTCACTGTAAAACATTGTGTATTTTCTTTTATTATATTATTATGCCCGTGCGAAGCCGGGTTGGGCTGCTAGTAATAAATAATTAGAGCGCTGTATCGCGTTTACAGCCAGTCTACATAATATAGAGTATTTGTACATTGTTTGAAGCACGCGCAATAACGACCTAACTCTCAAAAGAAAACGTTTGCACCCAAACGTAGGGGCATTGCCCTCACGACATTTCCCAGGATGACGCAACTGAAGGCGGGGCGAGCCGCACGGCGTGCAAGAAATTCCTTCCCGCGCAAATTTTGGTGATGGGTTCGGTCTGCCGAGGATATTTGCCATTAGCAGGGAAATTACTGTTGCTACGGTGCAAAAAGAAAAGTTTACCTTCTCCCTCTCTTTCTTAAAGGAGACTATAAATATCAGTTAAGCTGTTTTTTATTGTATAATTTAACTTGCATTTTGCAAACACACAGATTATATCAGCACACAGGCTACAAGCTAACTTAATCTACAACAGTATGGCTAATACATCATATACATCCAGCTTTAACACCTAAATTATTCACCTATTGAGTATATATCCCTACCCGGAATCAAACTAGAGTCCTCCGGAAGGGGGTGACCTACCACCCTTTTATCTACTTAGCTAGGGAGACAGGCACGAAAACAAATCAGAACTGTTTATATTAGCTTACTTAGTTTTAAAACGGTTTTCTCACTTTTTTAATTTCTCGTAAAAATAAACTCCCACCAAAAAAAACGAGACTATGATGGGTGTCGACGTTCCATGACCCCCTGAACAAAAAGTTATTTTCGCGATGAAGTCCGTGTCTGTATGTCTGTATCTCGGCCAGTAACAGAAACCATTTCACTGATTGGATTAAAATTTTGTAGGCCTATCTAGTGTTTTAATAAGGTTCCCCAGAGGTGTGTTTGAATTAGCTATGTAACCCTAAGATTAGGGGTAATTTACTTAGGGGAGGAAAGACAAAACAACGATTTTTTTTTGTAAAAATCAATTCTAAAGATTTTGATTAATTAGTAAATCTGGAAACTGTTTAACATTTCAAACAAAATGGCGAAACTCATTTTCTCATAAAAATTACTTTGAGGGTATTTTACTTAAGTGGAAATTTTCAATTTTGATATCTCCGCCACTCTTTGAGATACGAAATAACGTATTCCAAATGTGTAAGACTCTTAAAAATAAACAACCTTTATTTGAGAGAATAACATATAAAATCAATATTTTCCTATATATAACTATACTAATAAAGCACTGGAAAATGCACATAATAAATAATATGTTTTTGTAACAGTGTATATTATTTAATGTATGCTCTCTAGTTAAATGCTATTATTTTTTCCGTATTATATTTCTATAGCACTGTATATTATTTAGTTTCACTTATCTTACGAGTTGTTTAATAAAATTTGGATAAATGAGCGAGAAAGTCCGTGTAGTGCGAAGTACTTTTTTTTTCTGTGCATCTGCTTCTTAATACCCGTCCGGATTATCCGTATGTTATATTCAGAATATAAGGTGTAGATGAGGATGGTAGAATTTTGAGGAAATAAAGATGAATTTACGTGAAGGAAAGGTAGGAAACAATCTAGAAAATATAAATAAATCTGTAGCCGGGATTGAAACACCATCCTCCCCTTCAATGGAAGACCAAACTAGACGATACTTACCCCTCTGTCCGCGTCCAGACAGGTTCGGGTCACAATTTATAAAGGGAGCTAAAAGACGATGCAACTCTCTTTCCCTTATTTTGCGAAAGGCATTTTTAGATTTGTACAGGACATTAATTTCAAGACATATCAGAAAATCCAGACTTTTTCTTTAACTTAGTCTAGAATAGTCACCTCCTCCACCCTTCAAATTTGTAGCTTTCATTTATTTGCATAAACAACTCCAAAGCAAAGAAGAAGAAAATATTTTTTGTTGGGAAATCCTTTAGCGGACCCAGAGAAAGGTATCGGGATTGGGGCATTTAACACAACCTTTCCCCACCCAAGATTTCAAATAATTTTGATAAATCTTAAAACATTCTTATCAAAATAAGACTATAAAAGATGGCACTGAAGATGGCTCAAATGTATAGGGTTAAGATACCATGCTTACGACTTTATATTCAAAATGTGTAAAAGTGCTCCTAATATTTCCAATTGGAAAAAAGGTACAAGAATAACCTATTCGATGCATCAAGTATATGCAACCCCAAAAATAAATGTCTGGGTACGCCAGTGAGACGATAGATCAATTATTAGTTCTTTACAAATAGTTTCTAATAAAAAACATTTCGGTAGGACAAAGTCACTAATCTAGTACATATTATCTTTTCTATCTTCACTCTTATCGTTTGTCACGAGAGCGCATGCGCCGTGACGTCACCTCGTCTCGGGGCACGGGTTCACGACCTGTTATCATCACACACAAGAGTTTCTACGGCACTTCCCGGGCGCGGGGCGACTGAACCTCGCCCCCACCCCCCTCCTCAAAGATCCAATGGTCGGCAAGGAGAGAGCTTCCGTGTTTACACGCCAGGGTCGCTGGCTCCACTTCACTTCTCAACTCAGCCGTCGCCAAAGTTCGTAATATTCGCGGCTCTTGTAGGAAGTTTAAGCTGTTTTTTCGCCATCGAATACCATTGAACAATCTATTATCTCAAAGTAAGGGAAAATTTACCCATAATACAAAGCGCATGTCACAGGATAGAAAACGATTATCTTGAAATGAACTGAGCTTGATCCTTAAATGCTGTACTAGTCACGTGACAAAACAAAACTGACTGCTTCATAAGACGCCACATAAGCCAACTGCTTATATCAGCACAAGATAAGTTTTTACAAGCGAGCGTGAAAGAGTCTACCAATTTTGCCAGGTAAGATATTTTCACATACCTTTCAGCGTTCTCTTACATGCCACAATCGACGTTGGGCCGACGGCTTCACTTCCCTTTCGAAGGAAGTTGTGCTACGAATTGTCATCGATCAAGAAAAATTCGTTGACCCCAGCTGGGTTTGAACCCACAAACATCGAATCTTGAGGCAAGCACTTTACCCCAAGACAACCGAAGTTAACCCCCCTATATAAATCCATCTAATAAAAAGAGACTCAGCATCTAGCTATTAATTAATTGAAATATTTCCGTCAGCCAGTGGTGATCCGGGGTTACGTAGGGCGGTTGGCTATAATGTTTCAATTGATTATACATTTTTATCATGTATGTATTATTTTTTCAACATTTAAAATTTTGAATTTTACTAAGTAGTAAACCTGATCTAAAATTTATCCTATATATTCAACACATCACCCGTGCTCTATATTTTAATTATGCTTCGACACTCTCGTTTTATGCACCACGTCTTACCACCCGTTCGGTATACCAGAATATATACACTAATGGGCAAGGAATGATGAAGGGTTCATTTTAGAGGAAATTGACTCATATTTACGTGAAGAGAGAGTGAGAAACTATTTATGAAAAATACAACCCACCAATACACCCAAACAGGATTCAAGAATCATTCTCCCCGTTACCAGCAATACAGTCTATACTTCATTCACGGTAGGAGTTTACCTCTGAAAGGTCTTTTTTCCTACCAATATCCTACTATTTAATAGATTTCTGGTAGAGAAAAAGGCCTTTCAGAGGTAAACTCCTACCTTGAACGAACTTTATAACGAGTGTGATGCCTTAAACCACCCGACCATAGAACCGGGTTACAGTTACTAGCCATAGACTTCTAAATTATTATATTTTCTTTATTGTTATTTTTATTTTTCGATATGGGTCTTAAACGTTCCATAACTTGTTGGTATGGAGGTTAGTTTGACTATTTTTGTTTGAAAAAATAGGGGCCCCTGAAAAAATAGATTTGGGCATTACTAGGAGAAGTAAAAAGTATATTTAAACACTTAATTTAAATAAGTTCCATTTTATAGGCTCTCCGGGAACAAAGGGCAACTATTTGTTATCTCATGTGCAGCAACCAGGATTGAACTAGGGGCCCCACAAGAACCATCACGGAAGTAAGTGTGAAGGACTCACCATCCCTGGACATCCCTAGCCGCAGACATTTCTGCAGGCGGCAGTACTGGCAGCGGTTCCTGTTGACGCGGTCGACGACGCAGTTCTTGTTTCGGGGACATTGGTAGTTGACGACGGAGCTCTGGGACCTCCTGAAGAACCCCTTGCAGCCCTCGCACGTGATCACACCATAGTGCACCCCGCTGCTCTTGTCGCCACACACTTTGCAAGGGATGATCTCGATTTGAGCTGGGAACAAAAAGAACACAACATAACACTTGTATTATTTTGCTAGTTTTTTTTAATCAATAGTGCGTGGTTGAACAGTAAAAATAATAATAATAATATCAACAACAATAATTTACTTATTTAAAATTGTTTTTAATATAAATATAATAAGGAGGTGTATGAGAAAATAAAGGGGTTTGCTCTTCCAGCTGGAGCAATATTATTTAAATGTTCTAAGGTATATTTGGCGCCGAGGGTTTTGCGGGTCAGTGGGACTTGTGGCTGATAAGATATTTGATCGTAGGTTTTGCATCCAAATTTGCAGCCTCATTATTATGTTTTTGGTGGTAGCAAACCCTACGGCTGCAAGTCCTAATGCGTTCTCAGTTGTCATAAGCCCCAAGGCCACAAGTCCTAATACAATGTTTTCAACTGTCGCGAACCTCACGGTCGCAAGTCCTAATACAATGTGTTCAGTGGTCCCAAACCCCGTGGTCGCAAGTCCTAATACAATGTGTTCAGTGGTCCCAAACACCCGCGGTCACTACTCCTAATACAATGTGTTCAGTGGTCCCAAACCCCGCGGCCGCAAGTCCTAATACAATGTGTTCAGTGGTCGCGAAACCCGCGGTCGCAACTCCTAATACAATGTGTTCAGTGGTCCCAAACCCCGCGGTCACAACTCCTAATACAATGTGTTCAGTGGTCCCAAACCCCGCGGCCGCAAGTCCTAATACAATGTGTTCAGTGGTCGCGAACCCCGCGGCCGCAACTCCTAATACAATGTGTTCAGTGGTCCCAAACCCCACGGTCGCAACTCCTAATACAATGTGTTCAGTGGTCCCAAACCCCGCGGTCGCAACTCCTAATACAATGTGTTCAGTGGTCCCAAACACCCACGGTCGCAATTCCTTATACAATGTGTTCAGTGGTCCCAAACCCCGTGGTCGCAAGTCTTACGGAGCCGTCTATTAGAATCGCATTAAACTTTATCCTCTCTTGCACTGTGACGTCACGATGGTAGACTGAGAGCGCCGACCGACCTTCAAAAGCACGCGCTCCTGCTCGTAAAACCAGAATGATATAAAAAAAAACACACACCAGGCGTTGGCTTAAATTCATCCGAGCTAGGGTGAGAGGTAAATGTAGACTAATCAAGCGCACCGCATATTATTATTATTATTATTATCACCACGTCTTACTACCCGTTCGGGTTATACGCACTTACGCTAATGTGTAATGGTAGGGTGATTAATAAATCTATACCGGGACCGAGGATTGAACCCCGGCCGCCAGCATAGAAGTCTGACACCTTACCCCTAGACCGCCAGGTCACCGACCACCGCATATCACTCAACCCTTTACGCGAGGAAAAGAAAGGGAGAGGAGGGTGAGCTCTGAAAGCAGGTGGCCGATACAACGTTACAGGCTCGCACTGGCGTTTTTTTTACTTTCTCATATTAAGAGAAAGTATTATGATAGTGAAATAAATTGATCTCGAGATTATGACCAATTTTTGTGTTTTATGTGAACATGAACTAAAAAAACTGAATTTTACAATTCTGTCTGTCCCCATGTATGTATGTATGTATGTATGTATGTATGTATGTATGTATGTATGTATGTATGTATGTATGTATGTATGTATGTATGTATGTAATATATATGTATGTATGTATGTATGTCTGTCTGCTGCTCTCGTAGCGAGTAGACGTGTGTAGAGCGTTGCTCTGTTCCAAGTCGTGTGCTACGCAGTGAATGTTGTGCTATGTTAACCTCGAGGATATTCTGTGTGTATCTATTTACTTTGATGTGGAGGTCACTCAAGTGTGCCTGGACGACATGACTTGTTTTGGGCACTATTGTTTCCGGTAGTGTGTTGGATGATTATTTGGTTAGTGTGAATAATGTTTTGGGACCACATAGTATTCGCTACAAGTCTAAGCCTCGTTTATATTGTAACACAACATGTTGGCCAACACTATCTCAACAAGTTGTGTTACAATATAAACGCATTCCCAACTTGTTGGATATGTTAGCCAACATGTTGGTGTTGGAAGAGCCGGTCGGAGCCAACAAGTTGTGTTGGGTTGTTTTGGATCATTTGTTGGAGATAATAAACGATCAACCCAACATGTTGGCTGATTTGGGAGGTTCTGCGCATGCGCTAGAGAGTCGGGGGAATTCAGTTATGGCTAGTGTACTGATTACCGTTTTTATTCAAATATTTAAAAAAATGGCTTAAGCGATTGGTTCAAAATTAGTGGGAAAATATTTAACATATCAATAATAATGTATCTCTATTTATCTAAAATAAATTAATTTAAGGGTAGTTTGGTTACAACAAACTATAAAAAATTTGAATGTTTCGGAAATTGACCTTGAAGATTGAATTCAAAATGGGAATGTGCGAATTGTTTTTCATGATAGATAAGAATATGTTTTTATTTTTAAAAATGATAAATAATTTTAGGGTAGCTTATAAATAATTTATTTTGGAAAATTTTAATTTTGTTCAAAATATGTGAACAATTTGGTTTAAAAGGTATATAATAAAGAGTTGTGTGTGAGATGATGTGTTTGTTTTTATGAGTAGAACTTGTTTAAAAGATAGTTGAGTAAAAACGTATTTTTGAGAATTTTCTTCTAATTTATAATACACAGTATGATAAAGTTTTTGCGATTGTGTCCTACCATTTATTTTAATTTCCGGTGTCAGCTTAGCGTGTACGTATCACATGATGGTCTACGCAACTTTACGACTACAAAAAGTGAGGCGACACAATGAGTGCGTAGGCACTTGTTTTATTTCCTGTATTATTTACGGTTGTAATAAACCTTGAAAAAAAAAAACAGCTGCCCCATTGATAACCAAGACTATAATAATTGATATAGCTTGCTCTGTGAAATTTCAAGGGCGTGATTGTTTTGGTTAGAGTTCTTTTATTTTCTCTTGAACCCTCGGAAAGAGAAGTATTGTAGTCGTAAAAAAAAAAATTAAACTCGTGATTTTGATAAATGTTGACGTTTTATGACTTCCTGAAACAGAAAAAGTGTTTTTTCGCGATGCTCTTTGTTTGTCTGTATTTCGGTCTTGAGCCTAAACCATTATATCGATCGGGCTGAAACTTGGTATCTAGGGGTTTTATCGGGTTCACCCGAGGGGTTTTTGGAATTACATATCCAACCCTAAAATAAGAGGTAGTTTATTGAAGGGTAAAAAAAAGAAAAATCTACTACCTCCAAATCCGCCCTAACGATTTTGATTATATTTTGTATCCAGGTATTGTTTAACACTATAAATAAAATTATATTATTTACCCATTAAGATGACTTTAGGATGCTTCATATAATCAGACATTTCCAATTTTGATCATATACTCGTTTCCATAACTATTTGAGAAACCAAATAACTTATCGCTGTACAGGTGTAGTCTTATTCAAAATTAAACTCTTATTTGGAATGTATTATTATTATTATTATTATTATTATTAGCACCGCGTCTTACTACCCGTTCGGGTTACACGCACTTACGCCAATGTGTAATAGTAGGGTGATTGTGAGATGAAATGAAGGACCTACAGTTTAACGTGGAATCCGAACCACGGTGGAGGCCTGGCATTACCTCACATTCACAAGAAGTATTGTCAGAGGTGAAGGAATGGTTTGGTAATCATATAAATCTGTGCCAGGACCGAGGATTGAACCCCGGCCGCCAGCATAGAAGTCTGACACCTTACCCCTAGACCACCAGGTCACCCTTTATTTGGAATGTATTTTATAAAACAAATATTATTTGTGTTGTAAGAATTTTTTTTATGGAGCTCTTTGACAGTTAAAATGGATTTTTATGCTCTTTGGTGGACATAAATGTTCCTGTTTTCTCAATGTTTATCTAAAAGTGTATATTATTATTCCATTTATGATCTTCAATGGAATGTTTCTGAAACGATGCATATTATTTTGTTTCACAATTATTATATTTAAACAAAAATAAATGTCTCCATTTTAAGATTAAAAAAATAAAGTTTGTTCGATGACAGGGACATCGGGGCTCAAATTCCAGTAGAATGTAATGTTGTTTTTTTTTAAATTCAAAATTATGTCTTCCATCTATTGATGCATCTCTACGCGCAAATGTCAGTACACTCTCTCTTAATTCACCTTTCCACATCCCTAAGACATTATAATAATTTGTAGGCTATAAAATATTCTTTTACCCGAATGGGTTGCTTGACGCGACCCCTGTCTAGCAATATAAACACTGAGACGGACATTGGTAACATCAAGCTCCTCTGTAATAACCCATTAATCTGAAAAATAGATAGATATACTCTCACAATCCAACTAGATATGGGTTTCTGCATTCTTCACTAAACAACAGTGAAATAGAATAAATCATTAAGCTGTTTTGAATTTTAAATATTAACAATCTTATATGATTAAAACAATCTCACTCTTATAAATTCCATTGTATTCATAGAAACGCATTACTTATTCGACTCCTTGTTAGAGCTACAGTCATATTTTCATAGGAAGTATGAATACGTGAGAGTAGATCCAACAACGTTTCTAGCTGTCATGGAAAACAGGTTCTTTTTATGAAAATTGGATTGTGTATTATGTAAGCACCTAAAGAGGGTAGTGGGGGGGGGGGCAGATCAATGCTAGGTCTACGTTAAGACAGATAGAGGGGGCAAGAATGACGCAATGACCCAGCCACCCCAAATTGACTCATAGTTAAAAGTGTAAAGTCGTGAATTCAAGGACTTTGGTCATCAGATTTAAAAAGGTTTAGAGTTTTTTTATAATTACAACTCATGTATTCTCTAATAATTTTTTATTAATAATTTCAATTTATAAAAATAATTTAGGATTATAATTTTTTTAAATAATTTTACCGGTTTAATTCAATAAATTTAAATTCCGTTTCCAACCGTATTTATTGTTAATTATTTCACACCACTAATATACACCTCTACGTTAATAACTACCAGCAATTTATAAATTGCATATAAATAGTGGTAATTCCTGTGAACAAATTACTCTTTTTTTTACAATATTATAACATAAGCAGGATGGGGGCTGCTTATGATAAGATGAGGGGATCAAACATAGCCAACAATGTGCTTAAAGTCCGTTCACGGTAGGAATTGTTTTCTGAAAGGGCTTTTTCCCTACCAGAAATCTATTATATAGTAGGATATTGGTAGGAATAAAGACCTTTCAGAGAGTAATTCCTACCGTGAATGGAGTATACATATTACTTGAACAACCCCTTACATGCTAACCGTGGTGTGAGACGGACTCTTTAATTAATAGCTTGTCCTTATCGTTCCAAAGTTCCCCACAGGCCTATGGGAGTCACATGTCACGCCGGGTTAGCAGGTAGATTAGAAAAAAACACAATCAAGTTCTAGCCAGACATCGCACACCATAACGCGTTTTTCTTCATCCTTCATCAGACGAAAGTTGAATTTATATAAAAGAAACCGTTTGTTTTATTGTAGAACTTTTATACTATTTGGATATTCTTTTACCGTTCACAACGGTTTTACTATCCGTGTGGGATGTATACATTTCTATCTGTACCTACATATTAATAAAATAAATGTATCGTCTGTCATGAGCATTGCACGATGTCTACCGCACGCAGAGGTATGACATTTAAAAAACCAGTAGTTTCTGTGCAAGAATGTGTGCACCCCTAAGATGGAATTTAAAAATTTTGATTATTATTTAAAAATGTATTGAAAGCGCAGGGCTTAAAAGCACTAGCTTTAAAGTTACCTTCAACGTTCTATCATTAAACCAAAAACATTTCTCCAGGGCAACGCTGAGTACTTCCGATATCTTATAATAATGGAGTGCAGATTTTATTTTATCTATTTATTTAGCACCGTGCCTTACTACCCGTTCGGGTTATACGCTTAAGTATTAATTACACTAATGGGAAGGTTGAATAAAAAGGAAGTGAACCCAAATTTGCGTGGAAGGAGAGTGGAAAATCATTTAGGTAACTGGGAAACCCCCCGCTCCCCCCTCCCCTCAGTTCACCCGAGCCAGGTTTGAACCACGATCTCCCCGTCCTCGGAAGTCTAGCTCAACACAAAACTATGCATGCAAGTATAATCCTGACACCTTACCTTTGTTCAGTCGGTAGCGTGTCCGTATACTGAGCTAAGGGTTCCGGATTCGATTCCCGGCATGGCCGAAAAATTTATTATTGATGAAATGTGGGTTTTTCCCTTTCACAATGATGAATTAACGGTCGGGGGCTTGGTGTTGTGTCATTCTTAGTTTTAAGTTAGTTTATAAGTCATGTGCTGATATAATCAGTCAGTTTAGAAAGTGCACGTTAAACACCTAAAATAAATCAATATGAATAGTGTAATTAAACGCGTATAGCCCGGACGGGTGGAAGACGCGGAACCAAAATAAAGGAACCAAGGTGGATGGATTCTTGTCAACGTTTGTACTGGGTAGCTTTTGGTGATGTCTGTTGATTTTGGAACCGTAGCTCTGTTTATGGGCCATCCTGTACCTTAAATGGCGCGGGTAGCTCCGCGAGTTCTAATTAAAGTTCTCGTCTTCCTCAATTCGCTGCGGTCCAGCAAAGCCACAGGGAGACGTATCGTGGGACTAGTAGTATATATAGAGCCACGCATGTCAGAAGTCACGGCCCGCGTGTGGCCCAATAACTGGTTATGTGGTTTATACGTACCCTAGTCAACCCCAATATGTGTCAGCCAGGTAGGGGTTCCCCGAGAGTTTAAGAAATATTTTAAGGGTTACTATAAATTAAAAAGATCGGGAATCACTGCTCTGGTACGATTAGGGAGGGAGAAGACTTATAATTATGTATTATTATATTTAAAAAAAATTAACTCTTGAGATAAGTGTTTAGGATCTAGGGAGTGCTCAGCTATAAAAACATTCAAAATCACTTCCCTAAAACTATGTCACCAAACGTAGAGTATAGGTTTATGCCTAAAATAAAGTTGCTTAGTCTTTGCTAAACCAAAAAATACTAGGTTTAAAAATTCAGATATAAATATACTAAAAAACACTAAAGACTTAGTTTCCAAAATAGTCAATAACGTTGGTAAGATTCGAACTCATGACCTCCATTATCGATTGTTTAGTCATCAGAGCTTGCGTGAGTAAACACACTTTTTTTTTTATTTCGGCCTTGTCAATCCATATCGCAACGTCCATGAACAACAATAAAGAAACAAATAGACACGATTCAAATTTCCACGCTGTCAGAACTTTTTTTTTCTATCGTAAACAAACTAATGGATCTCAGCGGCGTAGATTATGAGTCACGAATTTCTAAATCTGGTCTTGTCCATTTAAGGAATTAAAAAAAGTAATTAACAATTAAATTGACCACAATATTACACATACTCTTCTCTTAACCAAATTTGGAACTAATACATCCTTGAGCAGAGGTAAAATCCTTTTTAAAAATCATTTAATGACAGTTTTCTAGCTACTCGCAACTTTTATGAGATATGGGAATTAGATGTAAGGAAAAGTCTAAGAGGCTGTACTAGCGTTCGCTTGGAAAGAGGGGGGATGGGTGGGAGTGGAGGATAGAACTTCAGCCTAATGAATAAGAACCAGGCATACAGATAACTCAGCCCATTAAGACTGTTCAAACCAGTTTTGATTTGATTTTTTGTTGAGAAATAATCTGTGCTGTATGTATTAGCAAGTTTATTCTCTAATATTTTCGATGCTACACGAGCCATCAAATAAATGGTTAGACACTAATCATACATTCTTCCTCATGAAGTCCATTATAGTTTGGAACAACATTTTCAAAAATCTGATATCAGTAAACTAACCTTTAGAAAGTTTTCTTAAGAAAAACAAAAGACATTATGTTTGCTACTCAAGTGAAAAAAACACTCTTTAGATATACAGTAGCCCCATGACTTCTATGGTACTGACTGACAGCTCACAGCTTTGAGAAGATACCAGATCAAATTATGTATCCCTACGCCGAACCATATGATCTGCAAAATCATGTGTTTAGCAGCTGTCACTTCTGACAGTCAAAATTTAGGTATATACCTAAATGTTGACTGTCAGAAGTCAGCTGTGAGCTGTCAGTGAGCACCAAAGAAGCCATGAGGCTACTGTAGGTACATTTAAAAAGTGTAATTTAAAAACTGGCCTAAAATAAACTATCCTATTGAACAAAATAGCAATTTTCAAAAAATTACGAATTTTCAAAAAACCGTTATTACTCATCAGTAAGGTGCCCCTAAGGTGGGGGGTTGTAAGGAATGCGAGTAAAGGATTCTGCAGACTCTATACAAACACCTTTTTGTTAAAATTAAATAAAATATTTCTTCAGTACAAACATATAGTTTAATTTTCTCCATATAGTGGATGACCTCAACAGTTGTCTAACCTATGTCATGAGCGTAGCAGCACTAAGCGATCAACTTTTTAATGAAGAGAGAAAAGTTTTCATTAAATTCCAGATCACCTTTGACAGATATTCAACCACTTTGGAGGTTATCATGTAAAGAAAATTAAACTTTATGTTTCTACTGATATATTTTGACAAAAAATAAGTTTTGATATAAAATCTGCAAAAACACTGACCTTTTCTCGCATTTCCTACATCCATACCTCAATTTTTTTTTCAATATCATTTAAAACACTCAAGCTACACCTATATTAAAAAAAATCTTTAAAAGCCTTTTACTATATATGTCTAATTAAAAATCAGTAATCAATAAGCTATCTTTAATATTATAAATATAATCAAAATTAATGTGTATTCTCGAGGCAAGGCCATGACATTTAAATATCAAGTTTGAACGAAATTCACTAACGTTTCGGCTGCAGGTCCAGGAATGGGCATGGAACAGAAATAATAATGTGAGAACCTTGTTTTAATTTCGGGACCAGATATAACGTCAAGATACATCATAAGCTTGATGTCGAAAATGTCCACGGGCACAATACTAGCATATCATACTTAGCTATGTATTAATAATTAAAGGTATTGGGGTAAAGTGCTCGCATCAGGACCCAATGTTTGTGGGTTCAAACCCAGCCGACGACGCCGGATTTTTCTTGAGCGATAAAAATCCGAAGCACAGCTTCCTGTGGAGGGGAAGTGACGCCGTTGGTCCCAAGTCGATAGTGGCGTGTAAAATAAACCTGGAAGGTATGTGGAAATACCTTTCCCGCCCAAATACGTGGACCATTTCGTTCTCATTCACAAAAGTTATCGTGTGATGATATATTAGGTCGGTTCTGAAAATGCACGTTAAATACTTCAAACAAATAAATAAAATATTAATTAAAACCTCAAAACACATTTCTTTTTTAATATATTGATGGAAGTGTTAAGTAGGTTCCTTCTAATATTTAGTTTAGAACCAAAATTCAAATAATGATAAAACAAAACGTAAAAATAGCCTCTTCGCCGGCCGCATGGTCTAAGAACTCTCGCAATAAATTTGACTACCGATGATAGGAAGATTGAAGGTTTGAATCCCGATCAAGTAAACTGAGAATAGTTTTACCTTAAAGGTTCACTCTTACTACAGGCAAATGTGGCTACATTTCCTTTAAATTAAACCGTTCTCATCCCTAACACGTTAGATTAGTTATTATATGCGTATAGCTTGAACGGATAGTAAGACGCAGTGGTACAAAATAAAGTAAGAATAATATACAACTGTCTGAAATTCCATTATTTTCAAACGAACAAGCCAAGTTATGGAACTGCACGCCTCATAAACGAGCTACGACAACCTTGCCAGGTGAGGGACCTTGTCGCAAACAACACTCAAGTGTAGAAATATTTGGTCGGGCGGGGAGAGGAAAAAAGTAAAGAAAAATGGGTAAATCTATTGGTCGCGGACCGCGGAAGGTCACACACTCTCCCGTCAAGTTGTCAGCCCTGCGGTTTCAGTCACCTTGGACACGTCACGGGAGTTAAGCGAGATTTGCTTGTGAATACAAATAAACGTCAACCAGCTGCTGTTTTTTTATTAGGAAAGGTTGGAAAACATATAAAAAATAAATGGCTGTGAGCATGGGCAAAGCCTTATTCGATAGTAAAATTGTCTAAGGCGTCAATCTTTAAATTGACTAGACTGTCGATAAAGGGGAGATCGGGGTTCAAATCTCAGTTGGATGTACTNGGTTCCCACTCTCTTTCCACGCAAATGCGTGTATACTTCCTAAAATTTTACCTGCCTCATTCCTAACACATTAGCGTAATTAGTGCGATGCGTATAACCCAAACGGGTAGTACGACGCTGCAAAAAAAATATGACAAAATGTAAAATGATGTTATTAGCATGTTATAACATATATCTCGGTATCGAATGTTTGATTTTGCGTACGAGTATATGAAAGTAGGCATTTTAACCTTTACAATTCTGAAAATAGTTTTAGTAACTTTTGTAACAGAAACTGTACTTCGTATAAGGTTCTAATATGTTAACTAATGTTCACGGCGCTTTAAGTGAGAGTTATAAAGAGTGATGTCTAAGTCTGAGTAATAGTTTTTAAGCCACATATTAAAGTAAATTTAAGTTTAAAATACTTGATTTCTTTCAACAACTGTCTCAGTAAACCCATTGCCTTAAATCGGTCAAACTATCTTGTTTCTACCAGCAGATAGAAGACATCAACACAAAGATAAATGGTGAAAATAGCCATGCTAATATTTCTGCCCACACCAAAAAAATGGGTTCAGTCCGTCACTGCAAAGGTGGTAGACCACTTGTTGGGGTTCCAGACTGTGTGTCAACCTGTAGAAAATATCAACGTCCTCACCTAGGCTCTAACCAAGGTCTCTCCGGGCTGCTGCACACGATGCAAGAATTAGTTTTGTTTGTTGTTTTCCATGTAATGAACCGTGTTCGATGAACTTGAGAGCGACTTTCTATCAAGCATTTTTATCTGCAGTGGTTTTGTTCCTACACCCCTGTTTATCATTGTGGTTGGTTACCACATATTTTATTGATGCCAGCGGGGGTAGGTTTCCTATAACCTCCCTCAAGTCCACTTCGTGGGTTTAAATAATCAAAAACCTTTGCATAGAATAATTAAAGAACTGTCCAGCTATATACTATATTCCACACATTAAGACCACCACACCTCTTGTAAAATCAATCACAATCGAATAGTTCGAGAAAATTCCGCTCGATGGTGTGCTTATGCTGTGTCCTTCATCCTAGGAGCGCTAAACCTATTACTACTACTATTACTACTACTATTGAACTGGCCAAGATTCGAAGGTCCACCAAACTCACAAAAATAAACTGTTGAAATTATCAATGCTACGAGGTATCGACTCCTATTGCGTTTCTTCTGAAACGCGACCACTTAAAGGAGATAAAAAAGTAATTATTCTTTTTTTTTTTGAGGTCGTAGTAAAGTCGACCTTGAAGACTGATTCTAGTAATGTTTACTACAAGATATTCATGGTTTACAACTGCCTTGATACTCTAGCGGAGCTTCATTGAACGAGTGTCAGTGTGTGGCCTTCATGTCACGTGACTCCTAAGACGGAAAAAAATTTTATCATCTTTTACCACCAAGTTTATTGTACGGTCTTTTTTATGGTAATATGCGCGTTTAACTCCCCTTCCGGATTATCCGCATAATAGTAGGATGACATTAAAATTTAAAAGAAGTTGTTTTCACATTTGCTTAGAGGGAGAGTTGAAAACACGTTAGGATGAGACTACCTCAAATATATCCGGCCTGGGTTCCCAACTTTCCCGTCACCTTTGAACCTGACAAAACGATACTGACGTCTTTGTCAGCATGACCACCGATGCATGTCACAAAACTCTCGTAAAGATTAAGAATTTTATTTGAAGTGAAAGGAATGAGGAAGGTAACGTAGTAAAAATGTAACTGTATTAACGTGGCTGGGAAAATCACAATGAGAATATACCCATCAGTACATTATGGTGGGATTCGAACTACGACTATCTCCCCATTGACCGCAATGCGAAATGACAACTTAGATAGCACGTCCACTGAATCATGGGTTTTTATCAAATGGAGAGAAAATATTTTTATTTTGTAAAGCCCTGATACAAACTCGTAATAGATTGAAATGCCAGTGAAGGAAAGGTTAAAGTTAAGACTCTTGTAAGGGTTGAATAGAGGGTGGTTTTCCAGATGTGAACCATTATACTTATAATTGGACTTGTTTAAAAAAAAAATTTTTTTTAACAATTATGTTCAAATTGAAGAAATAAAAAGACCATCAATACTAATTTATTTTTGCTTGCCCCTGAAAGTACGTGAACCGCAGGTTGAAAACCACTGTATTAAGCCGCTAATAGCCCTGTTAAACGTATTGGTGATAACACATTACAATCACTAATCTTCTACTATTGGATGTATCCAATAAACAAAGGGGGGAGGGAAATAATCCAGCGCGTCATTGAGTTCAAGAGTCGATTGTTCGAACTCCTCCACTCAACGCACGCAGGAAGGGTTGGGGCGAGGGATTGACCGGGGATGGAGGCAAAGACCCGCGGGGTGAGTGAGGCTCGAGTCAGCTGTTTGAACAGGCTGGGAGCGTTGACCGGCCTTCACAACCCTCGGTCCGCGACTCCTCAACGGCGGCAAGGACCGAACAGGGCGGTCTATTATTACTCAGAATAGTGGGGGGAGGGGGTTTCCATGTCCGAGTGGTCTGGGAACCCAACCACAGTAATAGGGAGGACACGTGTTCGATGCCAGATCGTGCCCAAAAGACACTTGTTCACTTAGTTTATCTTGATAAGTCTATCTATTTTACATTTATATTTTGGCACCTGATCTTACTAGCCAATCAGGTTATACGCTTAAGTAGTAATTAACAACTAATTCAACACGAAACTAGCGCGTTAGCTAACTACACCACCGGATAACTCCATGAATCTATCTTATCAACTACCCCAAAGTGTTGCCAAGGAAGGTAAACGAAGGGAAAGTTCAAATTTTCTTACGAATGGACAATTCTGACAACTAGAAAAAAGTTCCGAGATTTACTTTCACGTATTCATAATTCAAGTCATATTATCTGCAACTATCTCTTTTGAAATATATTATCAATGCCTATAGATTGAGACTACTAACAATTGAGTAAAATGTTATCAATGTTGACAGCAAAAATATCATCATTAGTTCATCAAGTTTGCGATTGATTTGCTGCAGCTCTCCAATGTCTCCATCCTGGGCCAAATTTGTTATTTTTTGTACCTTCTTCTAACAACATCGTTTGCTATCCGATTCATGAACTCCAGTTGGGTCAGTCACCCTTTTGAAATTATCTCTTCCACATATGATTTAATCTTATCGTCCCTACAAACACTCTTGGGTTAAGCTAGTTTGTTTACCCACCGCGTCTTACTGCCCTTCCGGGATATTCTCATTTTAAATACACTAACTAAGCAAAGAGGAGGGTAGAATTTAGAGCAAATGTAGCCTCATTTGCGTGGCGGAAGAGTGGGGTACGATTAAGTAAAAAATAAACCACTACCCAAACGGGATTTGAAATCTTATTCCTATCCGATAGCGGTCAAACGAGACAATGTAAGTTTTGACATTTAGTCCACATGTCCACCGATGCGGGTGTAATATGGTGGTTGTCTGGCAAAAATAAATGCCTATGTTACTCCTAGATCTATCGTCTTATTTGGTCGTCAAATGAATGGCAAATAGACCTCCGAACGACCACAAAGTGCGCTCGTCCAAGGAGGTAAAATCTGGCCGCCGCGTCGTCATGAAAGAAGGAAGGTTCCTTAGCAGGCAGCATCGTCGCACGAGTCTTGTATATATTATTACCGATTAGACGGAGGGTTGAGTGACCGGCCTTCGTCGCCCGTGACACGCGTAACCAGCCTACAAACAACGGGCTTGGAGCAATAGCGTGCTATATCCACGCTATTTATACCACCTATATATTACATTTATAGCCGAGGCTGCACTTGAATACAGACAACTGCCCGGACCCTACTAAAACCAGCTTGGGTGGCTTGCTCGCCAAGTCACATAAATCATACATCATTTGTTTCACCAATGATTGTAAACAATTCACCGTGTTCACCGACAAGGCCAATCATCATCTTATGTCATACATAAATTGTCTCAGCCACGTATCACAATGTATCATTACTAGGCATGGAGTGTGACGATTTTTTTTATCACCTCTTCTTGACTACCTGTTCAGGTTATAAGCATATATGAGAATTAATCTAATGCGGTAGGGATGAGTACAGAGGCATTTTATAGGTAAGATACCCGCATTTGCGTGGAAGGAGCATGAGTAAACATTTGGGAGAGAACTACTTCAGTAGACTCTGCCGGGATTCGAACCACAATCTCCCCATCTTCAGCAGGCCAGTATATGAAAAAGCTATTTCCTTCCTCTTAAAGAAAAATTACTGTCAATAAGCCACCCTGGTGACCTGGTGGTCTAGGGGTAACGTGTCGGACTTCTGTGCCGGAGGTTCGGGGCTCAATCCTCGGTCCAGGCACATATTTATATGATTGTCAAACCCTTCCCTCATCTCTGACAAGACGTGTATTAATCACAACTTGTGAATGTGGGGAATGCCAGGCCTCCACAGTGGTTCGGATTCCACGTTAAACTGTAGGTCCTCCATTTCATCTCACAATCACCCTACCATTACACATTAGCGTAAGTGCGTGTAACCCGAACGGGTAGTAAGACGAGGTGTTAATAGTAATAATATAAGGCACAAAAAAAAATCTCATTTCCGAAACTGTACGAAACCACATTCTCGAGATGCCACAGCAATATATATATAACAGTCCAGCTGCAGAGGATGTAAGCATCCTAAATCAGCCAGTCTCCCAGCGAGTCTAGTTTTGCACGATCTAGTCAGTCAGTAACGTAACATTGAGAGCGTTTAACGTATGCATTTTCTTGTAACAACTTGACCTAGGTCAATACACCAGGGTCTTTTCTTAATTAGGTGAATCCCATCCGAAATTATTTTATAATTTATGTATTGGGGTCTTAGATTCATAACACCTTCAACCTCAATTAAGTTTTTAAAAACCGTTTAATTTCCTTGAATAGATTCTAAATTTTTAAAAAATTCTCCACAATGTCAACTGTTCGGGGACTTTGGCACGACTCTAATTGGATCTACATAGAAATAATCTATAAACTGTATACACGATAGATATAAAATAGTCCTTAAAAAAAATATTTGAGGTATTTAACGTGCACCTTTTGAACCATCTGATTATATCAGCACATGAGAATTTCTATAAGCGAGAGCGAAAGGGCTCACCAATTTTTCCGGGAAAGGTATTTTCACATAACTTCCAGGGTTATTTTATACGCCATAATCGCCATGGGCCCGGTGGCCTTACTCTCCCTCGGAAGGAAGTTGTGCTACCGATTTGTATAGCTCAACCGGGTTTGAGACCACGAACACCTTACTCCAAGACCACCAAGGTCGACTATAAACTAGCCACTACCCTATTGATAAAAGGCTAACTTACTGCTGTCAAAAGTGACGCTTTCTCTTGAAAATGACGGATAAAAACACCCGGATTGGCGTATGAATACATTAAAGTGAACTTAAAAATAGTATATATGAATTGTCAGACAAGTTTATTTCAATGACAGTCTTGACCCTCACGCTCTTACGCACATGAGTACATCTACTGTTATAGGTTGTTTGTCATATGGTCAACACGACGAATCCCTGTGGCCACTAATTACAGTTTTCTAGGCCAGAACCGCTACTTTTTCATTCAAGTATCTCCTCATTTGTCTTCACAAGGCTGAGTTGACACCGTTACGGACCCCAATGCTTCACAGAAAATCTGGAAGCACCAAGGATGGAACCTGGGACCTCCGGATATGAGGTCAGGAACGCTGAACATTCGACTACGTAGGCGGATATTTTTTTTTTCCATTTGAACGTGCCCCCCCCTACCCCCTCCCATCAATATTTTTTGTAATGTTTAATGTGGTTCTTCTTAACGAAAGAGACGAGGAGATCATGTCACTGATAGTGATTTTTTGGCACGCATGAAAGAGTCCCTACCGCGTGTCCGGCCCACACAATCACGGCTCTATAAACTCGTGTCCTTCACCTGATATGGCACTTATAGTTAACCCGGCGCGGAGGACAGGACACCATTTCACCGAAGGAGCTGCTAGAACTACGCACATTGCCGCACGGAAACCTCGCAAACAATATTGTTTACTTGTTTGAGGAGATGCGTGGAGAATTAACAATTCAAGGACATGACAAAAAGTTCTTTCTCTTAGATTGAAGATGTTCAGTTCAGTTTCCAGCTGTGCTGTTGGACCGACCCGACCAGTCACATTAAATGCCTCTACTACCGCTGTCATTTTGTCTAGTCGATATTTTATTTCATTGGATAATAGATGTGTTGGTGATCTGGCGGTCTAGGGGTAAGGTGTCAGACTTCTGTGCTGGCGGCCGGAGTTCAATCCTCGGTCCCGGCACAGATCTATCTGATTACCAAACCCTTCATGTGGGGAATGCCAGGCCACCACCGTGGTTCGGATTCCACGTTAAACTGTAGGTCCTCCATTTCATCTCACAATCACCCTACCATTACACATTAGTGTAAGTGCGTATAACCCGAACGGGTAGTAAGACGCGGTGCTAATAATAATAATAATAATAATAATAATAATAATAATAATTTAGATGTGTTTGATTTTAAAGTGACCCGTATCGATTGACATGTGGTAAAGTCACTAGGCTTGTTTGGTATAATTTGCTAATCACGGAAGGTTAAGGTTTGAATCCCAGCCAGATAGTGATCCCCCCCCCCCAAAAAAAAATTAATTGTTTGACTCGCTTTACTCAAAGCAAACGCGGGTACATGTCCTCTAAATTATACCTTCTCACTCCTACCCCATTATCGTAATTAAATGCATGCTACCCTGAAGGATAGTATAACGCGAAGCGAAATAAAAAGCAATTTGAAGAAATATCAATTTAAATAGTTATTTTAAATGTGGCATAGTCAGTACAGTGGCATAGCTACCTGGAAATTTAACCAAAAGCCGGCAGCATTATTTTGTTAAATAAATATTGTGTATTTAATAAAGGGCCTCCATAAATGAAACTTATATTGTAACGTTGACACCTATCTAAAGTGGGTTCTATTAACTAAATTAAGCTTGGTTAAAAAAAAAAAAAGATAACGCTAAAGGTTGAGATTAAATTCCAACCTGTTGCATTGATTGAATAGAGCCTATTATTTTCATAAGTGTTTCCCAACCACTCTTGGGATGAATGCTGGTGAATTTCCCTTAAATGAGGAATGCCAGGCCTCCACCGTGGTTCGGATTCCACGTTAAACTGTAGGTCCTTAATTTCATCTCACAATCACCCTACCATTACACATTAGCGTAAGTGCGTATAACCCGAACGGGTAGTAAGACGCGGTGCTAATAATAATAATAATAATAATAATTCCCCTTAAAGTTCGTCTGTATCTTTATATTGCACGTTGGTGTGAGCCCGAACGGCATTAAAAGATATCACCACACTCTTTTAAGGTGGGTGTGTAAGGAGTGTGAAAAATGGCAAGTATTTATTTGCAGTTTTTATGCGGTATGTATATGTATGTACAGTAGCCACGTGGCTTCTTTGGTGCTGACTGACAGCTCACAGCTGACCATAGACACTCAACATTTAGGTATATACCTAAATTTTGATTGTCAAAAGTGACAGCTGCTAAACACATGTTTTTACAGATCATCTGGTTCGGCGTAGGGATACAGAATTTGGTCTGGTAACTTTTTAAAGCTGTCAATTGTCAGCTGTGAGCTGTCAGTCAGCACCAAAGAAGCCATGGGGCTAATGTGTATATGTATGTATGTATGTATGTATGTATGTATGTATGTATGTATGTATGTATGTATACACACATATACACAGTGAAATCTATTAGAAGAAGACACCCTCGAAGATTAGAAAAATGTCCGTTGCTTAAGGAGTGTCCCTTATTTTATTTTATTTGTCATGATTTTTAAACATAGCTTGTTCTTTATGAACCTGTATTGTGCACACGTATTATAAACATCTAATTACTGCACTGTACAGTAGTCATGACTGACGAATAAATACTGTCCGTAGCTCACTGTGCAGTTTGTATAGTGCTAAAAAAAAAGAAGCAAACGTTTGAAATGTTCTCAGTAGAGCGACTGTACCACATACTTAATGACTCTACCCATATGACTTAAAGCACAGAAAAAAACAGTACTATATTAACATTGCTTTAAAACATTAAAATATAAGAAAGACAAAAAAAAAACTTTATCCACCTTTAAAAAAAACAGCTAGGTCGTTTTATATATGAGAATAATGTTTTTAATTCCTTTAAAATAAAATAAAAATGGTTTATCAATTACCTAGATAGATAATACCCGATGTGATAGAAATCAGGTTTCTGTTTCACTTGCAAGGGAAGGTGTTACACGCTCTACACGCGGGACAATGACACATTTTATCATTTAAAATAATATATAGACGGGTGTTGGCAAGTTTTTTTTTACTTATTTAGATATTTTAATGTACACATGCGTCTACAAAGGTGTTCGTGTCTGTTATTAGGAAGGTGTTGTGCCATAAGAGCCTATGCTATTTTGCTGGAGACATTTAAATTATTATTATTATTATTATTATTATTACCACCACGTCTTACTACCCGTTTGGGTTATACTCACGCTAATGTGTAATGGTAGGGTGATTGTGAGATGAAATTGAGGACCTACAGTTTAACGTGGAATCCGAACCACGGTGGAGGAAAGATGTCTTGTCAGAGGTGAAGGAAGGGTTTGGTAATCAGATAAATCTTTGCCGGGACCGAGGATTGAACCCCGGCCGCCACCCCTAGACCACCAGGTCACCCGACATTTAAATTCTCGTTTGTAAAGAGGAATACGCTATTGAGGTGTCTAATAATATAGGTTTGTTTGTGTGTGTGTGTGTGTGTGTGTACTACCTCCCAAATTCATAAGCTACAGAAATGGACTTACAAATAAACATAACCATGATAATTATAAGTACTGAGGAGACAGGTAAGCCCACAGCTCAATCGCCCCATTGCTCAATCTTTGCCTGTACAAATATATAGTTGGAAATAATCAATAAATACCCCGAGGACAGATACCCGAAGTACAGTATGAATAAATCAAGTGTTACAAACACTGTGCTATAATGTTATACACACAACATATTTGGTAATCATCTAGCAGTTATGATGTTATCGCACCCATATGGTCGTATGATTGTTGTATCGCTTTGTTACCAGGAGAGTAGAGAAGGCGCAGTTTCTTTGTTCAACTTCCAAGGGCTACCTTCCATTGTAAGGTGTAGAAGTGCTGATCTCATGGAGACAGTATTTGCTGAACCAAACGAGACCGTTACTCAAACTGTTTGTTGATGGGTAGGTGAAACGGCCGTAACTCCCGAAGCATGCGGTTCGGGGTTATTATTAATATTATTATTATTATTATTCCACGTCTCTCAATCCGTTTGAGCTATTTACAAACGATGACGAGGTAGTGACGAGGAGTGTAAATGCTTTTACGTGTTGGAGTACACCTGGCTGGGGTTCAATCACGGATCTCCAGATCACCAGTGAATCAGACGAGCTGAAACTGACAGTCTTTGTCTGTGTGTCCAACTATTGCGTGCGATTTATAATTTCTTAGTAATAAAATAGAAAATAACTTCAGTCTCTTTGTTCGCCCGTTCTGTGTACGTTTTACACGTGTTTTTGTATTCTCAAATTTGTTTGATTTGTATAAATTTAATTACTTCAAAAATATATCTAGAGTGTGAGGTTCTACCCTCGAGTCAACGTTCTATGGAGGACGTTTTCCCCACTTTGTGATTTCCCAATATTTATACTAGTGATTGTTTATGGATGTCCTAAGATTAGATGGCTTATGAATATCTTAGGCAAAGTTATGTGTGTGCCATCGTCAAGGCTTCACGCTTTATTATATTGGAGTAAAAGTTGGAAACCGCCATATTTTTAAAAATCTTCGGGACACATGGAAGGGATTCTATCTCCAACCTCCCTGTCACTGGCGGATCAGACAAGATGAAATTGACATTTAGTTCTCATGCCTTCTGAAGAGGAGGGCAAGTCAAGTAAATTTACAACTTGTCGGTGGGACAAAACATTTGAGATAGTGTAATTTCGTGATGACAGGGAATATCCAAATCACCGTGAAAGGACTAAGCAATTTATATATATAAAGTTAGCTAATATTTACGATATAAATTATTACATGCATATACATTATACCGACATATATAATCACGCCGTTCTCTTACGGAGTAGACAAGAAACGGTGCATATAGCTCAAACAACTCCGTAATACATCATCACTAACTTTTTCCACACTTCCCTATCCTTGAATACTCCCTTCGCTTCAACATACATACATGCGCATACACATAGCCCACACGCATATATATATTCTTAAGACTCTTAATATTTCCCTTTTTCACACATTCATGTACAACATTTAACCACATCTTACGTGGCCTACCCCTTCTTTTTGATCCACGTATTTATTCTATCTTAATATATCTGCTTCGTCTCTCGATCCATATTCATCCTCTCAACGTATTAAACCATAATTACATTAATAATAGTGGTGTCTCATTTTAAAATACATAAAAAAGCGCAGTCCTAATTTGCATATCAAGTATTATTATTATTATTAATAATAATATTAGCACCACGTCTTACTACCCGTTCGGTTTATACGCATGCTAATGTGTAATGCTAGGATGATTGTGAGATGATATGAAAGACCTACAGTTTAACGTGGACTCCGAACCACGGTGGAGGCCTGGCATTCCCCACATTCACAAGTTGTGATTAATACACGTCTTGTCAGAGGTGAAGGAAGGGTTTGGCTATCAGATAAATCTATGCCAAGACCGAGGATTAAAACCCGGACCCACAGCACAGAAGTTCGACAACTTACCCCTAGACCGCCAGGTCACTCATATCAAGTAGAAATGAGAAATAATATAATTTGTAAAAGCTCATTAATTTAAACGGCCACTCTAAATTATACGGTACAGTCCAATAGTACGTACTAAAATAGTCTTAACATTTTTTTCCTACCCAATCCAACACAATTTAAGCATCGATGAACTGCTAATTTGCGTATGGAGGCAAAATTTAGGGTATTAAAAATTTACATATTTTTAACTTCCATTGCACACCCAGAAAACTAAAAGTGCGCCAAAACTCTAAACCTGGTCGCGGGCGTCTAGATAAGTATAATCTTGTAACCTATTTGGAGTTACGGCAGATAGGTTTTACAGTAAATATATATCATCGCGTGTAAGCAAAAGTGAAAGGTTATTTAGAAGAAAAATAACGATTTTGCTGGTTATTTTGTCAATAATATTCAATACAATTTTAAAAGGACTAAAGTAGGTGCCCCATATTAGGGACACGTGTTGTGTGAAATGTATGTCGTGATTTGAAATAATTCCATTAAGTTTTCATTGTTTGTTAAGACTTAGAAAGGAGTTTGCAGCAGTAGGAATTTTCTGGCAAATGTATTGTCCACTCAAAATGTATCGACACCTATCTAACACTTTTAACAGTTATGATACCTACCTAATTTCATAAATTCGCACATGCAATGAATGTATGGGTGTCATTTCTGACAAATGGAATATGTTTATTTTCTTACATACTGCACGACTTTACTGCCCATATGGGCATATTAATTCTAAATGGGGAAGAGGGGGAGGAAAGGAGTGGTAAGTAAGTGTAGGTAAGTAAGAATTTTAGGGAAGTATAACAACATTTGTATAATAAAGAGCAGAAAACATTTTAATGAAACCCCCCTTGGTTTACCCAACTCCCTCGTCACCGCCAAACCCGACTAGACGAGATTTATATTTAGTCCGCTTGTTAAGCGAAGAGGGTATTTACACCTTTGAATGTAAATATAAAAAATTTAACTATCAGAAATAACGACGTGTATTAATTTACTACGTGTATTTTTCTCAGAACAGCAGTTGGACAGTTGAACGACCTTAAGATTAAATTAATATAACATTAATTTAGGAATAAACTCCCAACTGTGGTTGTCTATCACGGTGCAAGGGTCTTGTATCTGGTGATGATGAAATCTTTGAAAAAAGAGACATCAATCCCGTGTACACCAAACAAATGGCCTGGAATATCTGGACAGAAGACCTATAGTATGATTTTGGTAGGAAGAACAGTAGAAGTTAGTTACTAAAGTTACTAAATCAATGTTAATATATTCATACATAAAGTCATGTCATCTGCAGATGTTAATTTTGATAGATTTTATCAATACCTATCAAATAACACAAATAATATAAGAAAATATTATCAATGTTGGCCGCAAAGAAATATATTTTGATTTTCTCTACTGTTCTTCCAACCAAAATCAGGGTCTATGTATGTTCGTTCACAACTTCAAGGACACGGAACCAAAGCTCGAAAAGATCAAAGCCAAGAAGACGAAAGTGATGGAACTCGATAGTTACACTAGCACGCCATTTAGTATCAACAGTCACGATATGGAGGAGGTGGACAAGTTCCGCCATCTGGGAAGCATCCTCACCATGAATGGAGGTACAGAGGAAGTTGTAGAGAACCGAATCAATCAAGATAAAGGTTTATCTATCAACTTGAGAACAATCTGGAGATCCGGTCAACTAAAAGTAGGAATGTAGGGAAAGCGAGAGAAGAGAAGTATTTTTTCAATTTTTATGGCGAAACTTTTTTTTGACCAAAATAAAATAAATTATTGTTCTAGAAGAATCATATGAGTTTAAGTTCTTTCAAATAGTTATATCAACATTTGTTGAATATATGTCATGAGCACAGAACCATTAGATGAGAAACCTTTTAAATTTAGAGAAAAAGTTGTCGTTAAATTCCAGGACACCCTTGACAGATATTTAAGTTCTGTTGAGGTCATTATGTGAAGAAAATTAAACTCTAAGTTTCTGTTGAAGAACTATTTGATTTACTTTGTTAAAAAAAAAAAGTTTTGATACAAAAACTGCAACGATATTGGCATTAACTCGCCTTCCCTACACTCCCACTATAGCTTATCCTTGACTAGCGGTCATTTAATTAGGGAAGAGGATGACTACATTTACAAGGAACATGAAAAAGTACACTAAATCGATAGATTAAAGCAGATTCAATATATGTAAAAGCAAAGTAATTTAATAGAGCAAAATTTACAGTCAATAGCCTCGTTGCTTTAAAGCTAAATCGTAACACAGAAATCAAGAACAACAAAAAAACTAGCTTTAATCGCTCATCTCCAGAATATAGCACGGTAACTAAAGCAAGCACATTGAAGACCGTGTAAAAAGGATGTGCCTTAAAACAAAAGTTCTACTTACCGTTAAAAGTACATTCACAGTGAATATACCCTAAACCTAAGGGTCTCCAACACCGGATACTTTCAGGACTATCCAAACTAAGGCATTGAAGAGACAAACAACCAGAAGTATATCCATCAACCTGGCGCTAAGACAGAGCAAGGGGTGATGGCTTGGCCACACTTAACATCTCAAGAGCTCTGGGCTGGGAACCACAAATAAGCCAACTGGAGAGATCAGACGGTGGCGGCTTGGTTAATCTCTCCGGAGAGACCAGGAAAACGTCTCAAGAGAAGTTCTAGGCTGAGAACCACAAAGACGCCGACGTTGGGGCAGGCCAAGGATGACTTGGCGGAGGACCGTCGATGAATAAAACCGGAAATTCAGGAGATTCATGGGACAAACTCAAAAGTGTGATGGAATAGACTTGGAAGCCAAAGATTTACCGCGGCACTGTGCTCCACATAAGGAGTTAGAGGAGTTTTTTATTGTTATTATTATTATTATTTAAAAAAAAAAATACATTAGCACAACACTAAACTTATTTTTGTGCCGGGGTGGTACCTTCGATAGCGCGTCAAACTGACGCTAGAACTATAGTCTCGACTTCTCGAATCAGTCAAACACTCTAACGCCGTCGGATTGATATTATTATTTAATTAACATAATTAGTTATCAACCGTTGATACAATTCTAATTTAACACAACACATGTTTAAATATAATGCAGAACGTAAAAAACACATTTCTCTTCGTCACACCGTAATTAATGAAATTCTAGAGCCGATATAAAGGATATAAATTAATAAACACACGATTTAAAATAGGAGTTGAGCTCCGAACTTTGGCAATTTATTTATAATTGGGAGGAAAGGGTCATTGCCTCCATAGTAGCCTTCAAATAACAAACTTTTGATTACATTTTTGTGTAATTTAAAAGCTAATCAAAGGTTTACAACATGTTATGTTTATCTCAAGGATAAACCCTATCTACCACCTTATCTAGATATACATAGATACGCTTTTATATTAAATTCTTAAGACTTCTATCGTTTTTTAAAGTGATTTGCGAATATATAATCACTCACATAGCCAGAGAAAAATTGGAGTTTTTGTGAAAAGGAGAAAGGGAGTGAAGTATTGGGAAAGATTAGCATAACACACTGAAAACAAATAATTTAGCGAAAATGTAATGAAATGTCCCTTATCTCCGTTTTGAAGCAACCAGTGTTAATATTGATAATGCGTCTGCAGATAACCAAGAGTGAGAATCGCCATGGACTTTAGAAGCTATTTCACTTCGCATTCGACGTACCTACGAGGAGAGAGGGGGGGGGGGTAGTGAATTCCCATATTTAAAAAATATAAATGTTATATTTCCCACCTAACCACCATTAAAGCTACATAATAACTATTGGCACATCAAGTCGTCACTATCGACAAGGTACCCCGAAAGTGGTTATATTCCGTGAGTGGTTTCCATTCTCCTTCCAAGCAAATGCTAGCACGTTTCGTTAACATGTGCCATCATCGTTCTTAAAAATAAGCGTCTAAGATCCTTGATCTTAGGCCGATATTTTAACCTCCTCCCCTTCTATCCCATTTCGTTCACGTATTCGCCCTAAAATAAGTTTCCCCCTCTTCCTCGACACAAATTCGGTTACACTAGCTTCTAATATTAACCTCCTCATCCTTACACTAATAGTGAAATTAAATGTGGGTAGCATCACAAGGCAGTAAGATGGCCTTGGCAGTTGTTAATGCAAGTTAGTGCGTGTCCCCGTGGCTGAATGAATATATTCCATTCACCGTAGGAATTGTTTTCTGAAAGGCCTTTTTCCCTACCATAAATCTACTATATAGTAGGATATTGGTAGGAAAAAAGACCTTTCAGAGAGTAATTCCTACCGTGAATGGAATATAGTTAGGAAAGCTGACTAGTGCTCTAAGGCAGGCCCGCGGGCCGCATGTCGCCCAATTCATGATTTGGTGTGGCCCACGGACTTAATGATGAACCAACATGCAATATGGCCTTAATCGTATTTTTATTAACCTTTTAACACGCCTCGGTGGTATAGTTGGCTAACGCGCTAGTCGTGTTAAGCTCGACCACCGAGGATGGGGAGATCGAGGTTCGAATCTCTGTCGGGTGAATTGAGGGTAGTTTTTCCTAAATGGTTTTCCACTCTCCCTCCATGCAAATGCGGGTTCACTTCCTCTAAATTCAACCTTCTTAATTCCTTATACGTTAGCGTAATTGGTACTTAAGCGTATAACCCGAACGGGTAGTAAGACGTGGTGCTAAATAAATAAATTAACCTTTTAGAAATACTCAATTTCAGATTATGGCATTTGGAATTTGGCCATTGTTTGGAGAAATCTAGCAGGGGAGGTTGGCATATCAAATCGTTATTTTTGACACAACAAAAATCTGTTCCAAAAAATTGTTAAATTTGTGCAATGTTTGTCAATCCATAAATGTGTGAACAGTTATTTTCTCTTATGAAAAAGAACGAACATCCAAGAAATCGCGGCTTACGGACTCGCGTTTGTCATCAATTAGAAAGTGAAGTCACCACAAAGTTTAAAGGCTAACACTAAATACCATTGCTGCAAATAAAAGGGTCCATATTTATGAGAGGAAAAAAAGAGAGTAGAGTATATAGAAAGTCTTCAGAAATATATACATTTAGCATCGTGTTTTACTATATAATCTTGATCTTTGTTTTAATAAGAATGCTTTTGAAATGCGGCTTTCTCAGCATTTTAAATTTGGTCCTTATTATCAAACTAGATTGACCCACCTGCTCTAGCTCGAACCTAGCTAATGTCTACGAATGTATTGTAGGGTTTTTGATTAATAGAAAAAAAAACTTTTTTTTTGCCGTTATCAATTGTTTTATAGGTATTGATCATATTTATGGTGACCTGGCGGTCTAGGGGTAAGGTGTCAGACTTCTATGCTGGCGGCCGGGGTTCGATCCTCGGTCCCGGCATAGATTTATCTGATTACCAAACCCTTCCTTCACCTTTGACAAGACATCTTGTGAATGTGAGGAATGCCAGGCCTCCACCGTGGTTCGGATTCCACGTTAAACCGTAGGTCCTCCATTCCATCTCACAATCACCCTACCATTACACATTAGCGTAAGTGCGTATAACCCGAACGGGTAGTAAGACGCGGTGCTAATAATAATAATAATAATAATAATAATAATAATATTTATCAAAATTGACAGTTTCACATCACAAAGTTTGACGTAGAGACATATGAGGATTGTTTTATTAACTTTTATAGAAGCCAAAAAAGTTCCTTCCTATCTAAATCAGTTACCAGTGTTTGTTTACGAGTTCGTCCTATTAACAGGATGCTCAAGTTCTTAGCACCGGATGTCTCAAGCGGGCTGGCCTAGGTTAAGTTGGAATGAAGTCGTGTTCTAATGTAATCTGGTGTTTGGAAAGGGCGCGTCACGTCCACATATTTTAGCAAAAAACCTCTAAAGCGACTACTGCAAAACACGCCAGAGTTTTCGATCGAACTTAAGTTTTTGGAAGTGATTGTAAGGGGAACGGACAGCTGACTTGCGTATTTAATTTTAAGCCCCAAAGGTGCAAGAAAGTGGTCAATTTGGCTGGCCAGCTTCAGGTGTTTAGCAGGCCTATATATGGAGGGTAATTGGGCACATTAGCCGCTTTGGTGTCCGCATGGTCTAACGCGCTACTCTCGCAGTAGGCTAGACTGCCGATGAGGGGGATATCAAGGTTCGTATCTTGGTCGGGTGTACTGAAGGTAGTTTTTCCAAAATTGTTTTTAACGCAAACGCGAGTATACTTGCTAATACTTAAAATCATTTGAGTAATTAGTAACAAAGTGTGTTTATCTACCTTTACTAAAAACAAATTTTCATTCTAATAGGTGACTTTTGTCACTACTTAAGGTTAAAGTTTGAATTGTCATGATATACTAGGTTTGTTTAGTCACTAATGCTGCTGATGTAACTTATTGTAAATGATGGCACAATCCCATTGGTGGTTATTTACAGTGTAAGGGGCAGTATCTAGACGCAATGTCGCTTATTTACGCCAATTTTGTCCAACCCATGCAATTTAATATAAGGCTTTACATTACTTTAAGGTAGCCGTAGCCAACTACCCAGCGCTTAAAGTTTTGGGAATTCAATTTAATTTTACCAGCCATTAAATTTTAAACATAAAAAAACTTAGTTTTTTTTGTCGCGCTTTTCACAGCCGACGGGCATGAGAGAGACAACAATCATCTTTTTCATCAAGTTTCCTTGGATTAGAAAGGTGCAAATATAATCGCTATGGTGTGTAATTATTTTATTTTTTGGAAAACTATGAATATAAGATATGTATATATCAGCAAAGTTTTCCAAAGTACGATTCTTTAGCTCAGTCGCCTTTAGCACGCGACTCGACGTTGTGTCTGTTGCAGGATAAAGCTATGGTCCAATTTTATTAGGAAGGATTCTTTTTGGAAAATACAGACATGTTTTCTTAAGGTCAACATTTATAACATTTTGCTATTTTATTATTGTTATTTTATAGGCGTAAATGATATCTATCACAAGTGACGGCCGCAGTTCACATGGCTTGGCGTAAGAATATATTATAGTAGAGCTAGTATATTTTCTAGCTGTCAGATGAGGCACTTCCTATGAAAATTGGACCGTAACTGGAAAGTCGTGTGTTGATATATTCAGTTAGTTCTAATAAATAAAGTTGGTAGGGGGAAAGGGGTCGAATGTTTTTTTTTAGATGATTTATTGCTTATACACAAATGTATAAGTAGATAAAAAAAATGCTTTTGTTTTAAGTCCGATGGTTTCCTTCGTGATGCCCTGCCCTTGTCCAATGCAGCTTGTTGTAGATCTGAGGTAAGACAAGGAGGGGTGAAGTTGGTTGTGGGGGAAGGGGGACAACCGGTGTAAACATATAGAGATGACTAGATAATATACAGTGAACTGAGCGTGGGCGTTTGGCCCACAGATACAATCACACAAAGTTGAACAACCGCCAATACACAATCCATCTCTTTATCTCGTCACACGATAGTACAGCTCGGCTACGTCGAGAGTGGCTATAGGAGCACGCAAACTTCACCAGCTTAGGCGATCCCGAACGGCATTTCCTTCACAGACGTAACACGTGCGACGCTGTAGTCATTGTTTCCAACATTACGTACAAGATAAACAATATTATATACAACTTATTGAACAGTAAACCTTCTTCTTAATTATTAGCTAACTTAATTTTATGAAAATAGATGAAAACCTATGCAAGTAAAAATAAAAATACAAACTTATTTTGTAATAGTACTCAGTCTATAAAAAATATAAAAATTGGTTTTTTTAGTTACGGCGCTGCGGTGCGGGTCGGCTTTGTGTAGCCATAATTCGCATCATTGTTGGTGTACTAAGGTTATTTTTTAACCAAATGGTTTCTCTCTTTCTCCCTCCATGCAAATGAATCTATATTCCTTCTATATTATATCATCCTCCTCCTTACCCCAGTAATATAAATTTGTGTCTAGCCCGGACGGGTAGTAAGATTCAGTCACACACACAAAAAGGTACTCCTCCTTTCACCTGGATCACAGGACCCGATACAAGAAGTAAATCAGCACAATCTGTGAGAGTCGATAAAAGTGCCTTCGACTTCGGTGGTCTTGGTGTGAAGCGATCACCACAGGAAACAATGTTTGGGGCTTCAAACCCAACCGGGGTCAACTAATTTTTCTTGAGCGATAAAAATCCGTAGAGCGGTTTCCTTCGGAGGGGAAGTAAAACCGTCGGTCCCATGTCGTTTTTGGAATGTGAAAGAACCCTGGAAGGTATGGGTGAATACCTTTCCCGCCAGAATTGGTATGGTGATTATTATAATCAGTCGGTTCAAATAGTGCACGTTAAATACTTCAAATAAACTAAATAAAAGTGCCCGAATCATTGTTTTACAATCAGCTCTCAACCAAGTTCGTACGCATTTTGCGGCGAGCCTTGCTTATCTTGTCTCGTGTGTTTGCACTAACAGTTTTTTTTTAACGCTAGTCTAATGTTAGTGACCTCTTAAATATCAAATCTTCGCGATAACACATTTCTCTTCCTGTTTTTTTTATTTACTTTCGTCAACAACATTATTTTTCTGCATAGAGAATTTTATTAAACGTATCGAGTTTTGTTGGCATTTATTTCGCAGAAAATGATAATCTTGACGTTTAATGAGACAGTCAAAGGTTTATCAGGCTTTAGGCAGATATATTCCCTTTGAATCGCAAAATATGAACGAATTTTGTTTGTGACCCCAATTAAAAGGTGTTACCGTGACTTTGACCCGATGCAAAAGTTGATAAGAGGAGACCTTCACAAATAGTCTCAAACCACAGACATTATTTTATATTTAAACTAAAGATGGGTCAAATACTATATTTTTTAATCCAAATCTGAAATTTGCTTTAGAAACTCGGAAGTTTTAAAACTACCGTTTTAGTTAGAGTGAAAATATTTTAAATTTATTTAAAAAAGATTTATTTTTGTAAATGAATCATTTTAATTAAATGCTGTCCTTTTTTGTAATTTTATTACTCTCCCAAATACACAAGTCAATTTTATTCCTTTTACCAATTGCTTAATATTGTTATTTGAAGTCAAGGCCTTCATAATTATTGTAACTGAGATATTTACAAATCTCGAATTGCCTAAGATTTAAGGGATTCGAGAAATCAAGGATTCGAGCATCGCATAACGAATTTAAACACTATGAAACATAAACAAAATATTCGTTTATACCTCTTCTTGGTACCCGTTTGGGTTATACGCACTCATTTTGAATAGTTGAAAAGTGTTTAAGATTACCGCGCCATAATTTGCGGGTGTCACTCGAGTAAGTCTAGAAAATACTGACCAACCTTTAAACGAAATAATGTTAAGAATCAAATAGCCGAAGCTTTTATTTATTCTTTTTAGTTCCATATAGATATAATATTCTGAAGATTGAAAAATGACACCTTGACACGGGAATCGAACCCTAAGCCAAAGATCCCGGGTTCAATTCCCGTGTCCAGGTGTCGTTTTTCAATTTCCAGAGAGTGCAATATTGTTAGTATGAAGTTGATTTGCTGACAAAGTTTAGAAAGTAAGAGGAGGGGGGAGTGCCAACCTGAGAAAATGAACATACATGGTCCACGTTTTACCTCTGATGGAGTTGACAGATCTCTTGTCCCCCAGAAGGACATCCGACGGCGGTGGACTGGTACTGTCCACTGACACATCACCTCCTCCTCCACTCAAACAAGACGAAGACGTCGCTCCAGGCGGCGTCTTGCGGTCACCGCCGCCAGGAGGACACGTCGCCGCCGCGGCGCTTATGAAGTGGGCGGCCAAAGCACCCGACACGGACCATCCCCGGGGGACCTGGGTTTGCTCCCGGAGCAGTTCATCCAGGGCGTCCATCGCGCCTCTGGTGTCACGTCACTCGACTTCAAGGTCAAACTAGGAGATCCTCTGCCTCTTTTTCCCGGACTGTGGCGCGGAGTCTCACGCATACTGACCGCTGGGGAAGAGAGGTGGGAGAGACGTCGTCTTTGAGCTTCTCGCCGTTTTCTGAGATGCTCCCTGGAGCAATCCGTCAGCGCCGCGGCGCACTTTTTGTACGGAACGCAACTTGATTAAGTAGTTGGGTCATGAAAAATTCTTTCTCAAATTGACCACCCAAAACAGATTTGTTTTAAAACTTTTATTTTGAAGTCTCGAACTGTCCTGAGAGTAAAAAGTCTTAAGCTTCCCAGTATTCACACTTTTAACAAAACACTTATTTAAATTTGATTTCTGCTACCACAAGGCACTTATTGTAATTTTCTTTTCTTTTGTCTTGCTACCGATTCAGAATTGGGTGAATATTACATCACTGAAAAATACCACTCTTGAAAAATGTATCACGATACAATGAACCTAAAAAAAAGTATATTAATTTTATAAAATATTGAAACTATACAAATTAGCATATCATGATATCCTCGTCAAATCATGATTATTTAATCACAATAACACAAATTGTGATTCAATGAAAACATTATAAATATGGCGCGTTTTTTGTACACAAAATCAGGATCAAAACAGATAGAACCATTCCTGTACACCTATATTCCAGTGACACGCCCACTATATCCTGTGTGATTACTGTGGTGGTTTATTCACGGACGCTACTGTGGGAGGGTCAAACGCTTTATGGACTAGCGAAATATCTGAACCCGCGAGCGAGCGAGGCTAGGATACTGCTGGTTGGCGGAGTGCTTCCACTGATCCTTGTAAAGAAACAAAGTACTAAAGAGTAAACAAGTGAAAGTGACGTCGGGCGCACTGTTTTCACGCGCACGCACACACACACACACATACACACATACACACATACTTGGCTAGCGTGTAACGTGATGGGGCAGGACCACTTCCGGGTTGGTGGTGGCGTACGGGACAGGATTGGGATACTAATTCGAACAACCTAGTGTCACTTCTGACTGCCTGAAGGGCAACCTCTATTTAGCAGAATAACAGTCCATCTCCAGAACAGTCAGTTGGGGTCAAACCTCAGACACCTGTACCAGAGTCACATGCGCTATTATTGAGGACAACCCTGTTGAAAACAGGAATTGCTCTTTAGGGATGTATAAAATAAAGTACTATATGTTTTGTGTGGATTTAGACTACAAGCTAGGGCCGGATTAAGTGTGATGTCCTAGGTTAAGTTAGTTTGTATGTTATTGACTGAAACTAATGCAGAATTATGTCCTCATAATAGGAATTCAGGCTAGTTTTGACACAGTTGGGGTTATCTGAACCTGCAAACTACTGGTCATTATGTGAGAAAAATGTATTGTATAAGGCATTCACGAGCTAAGTTTACCTGAATGACAGCTCGATATGTTACTAGAAGTAATCCCTAATATATCACTACGCCAACAGCTGACACTTTGGATGACTGTAATGAAAACAGATGGTGATATATTAATGTGATAGTTAACCACGGTAATTTAGGCCAATAATATTTATATATTTATTTAAAGTCAGACACAAAGTTTATTTATAGTTTTATTCCCCTTAAAAAAATATTAACACCCCTTTCACAAAAACTTCTAACGAACATAGCCTCAAAATGGCGCCTGACGAATCTAAACCATATGATTGAACATAGCGGTAAACAAGTTTTTTACAATGATGCGGACACGCAGTTGATGAAAATACTTTATTCAGTTAAATATTTCAAAATACGATAAAATAATCATAAAATCGTGTATTGTATGTAAAAAAAAAGACAAAAATTTTCTCTTTTCCAAGTAAATACAATGCCTGTATTAAAAGGTATTGATGTGTGCACTATATTACATAAAATCAGTAACGTTCCAAAACGAAAAATAAGTACTTTTAATTATGTTTAAAATATTGTTTCGAGTTGGACAAAAAGAAATTATTTAAAAAAATGAAATAGTATGAGAAAACTTAAGTTTATATTATTTTAAATGTAATATATAAGAGGTAATTAAAGATATTTACATTTATAACAAAACTGTGATCTTTTACAAGTGTTGGCAACCCAAAACCTAAACATATGATTTTCGAACTGTCATCCAGGTAAAAACCTATCGTGAATGGAATATAATGAATGATTGATCCCAGTGTGGCAAACCCGCTCAACATGATGGTACAATAAGTTCTAGAATACGTAACTATTGTAAAATTGGGACATCTACAGTTTTATGGTGATGATAACCGCAAACACAAATCATCATTGCCCACTATAATGTACTATCCAGTAATAGAACCCGGTGCTAAAATCGGCTAATCTGTCCGTTCCAGTGAGACAAAAGTGTTTAGAGCTGTCGACCACAAGTCATGGGGATACTAGTTCGATTCAGAGTAGGTCCTGCTATTAAACATCTAAGCCCTAGGTGTGTGATATTAGTTGTCCTGTCCTAGGTTAGGCTAGCTTTGTAAGTAATGAGCCGATATGTTGTGTGTTTAGAAAGTGTACGCCATATATCCAAACGAGAGTAAAATTAGCTAAGTTGGCCAATCTTCCACTAGTACTTGCGCATGACATACAAGGCTGGTAATTTGTTCTCACAGGCATGAGTGCTACCGTTCTTTACTGCTCCCGGGAGGAAGTCATCCAGATTCCAAAACAGCAGTCCTGCGACCCGACCCGTTCACTGATTAAACTACCTATTTATCAACGAAAATACCAAACCGCGAAGCACGCAAATTAGCACGGAACGCGATTTTTTTTTTTTTTTTTTGTTATGGGTAGGTTTAAGAGAGGGGGGAGGCGGGGGGTTGATAAAAAAAAAAGGGAAACTTTTCCGGTTTGNGAGAGGGGGAAGGCAGGGGCTAGATAAAAAAAAAAGGGAAACTGTTCCGGTTGGTTATCTTAATGTTCGAACACTATCTTATTGTTCCGACTGAAACGGAACGCTTCAAAACAAACCATTACACCGTTTCGTCACTTCCGTTTGGAGTGTAGCTGCTGTGTCTCAACGTCCCAAGACTTGTTAACAACGAACTGTACAACACCGGACTGAACTGCCGTCAAGGAAACGCAGCCATGTATCCGAGGTGGGTGACGTCACGTGGGACAAGATGAGTCAACCCGCCACACACACACCTGCGGTATGAACAAGTTGCTGGCTGGGCCGATTGCTCTTGGAAGTGACCTAATTTTTCAAACCAGGTGTTTTGTTATCAAAAGCGGAGCTGTATCGAGTTGGGGCTTTAATTGGTGGGGAGGGGTGTGTGCTAAAACTCCCCCTGGAAAATTTTGTTAAAAATTTAGTCTAGTGCTCCTTCTAATTGTCTAGGATTGTTGATTATTGAAGTCATAACATTCATAGCACATAAAATCACAATTTAGTTTAAAAAAAATTGTTTCGTGAGATAATTTAGTAAAAAAAATAATTATAGGCATCCCCTGTTGAAATTATGGTTTGAATCCCGGTGGGATATTTATATGGTATGAAAGAAGGATTCGCGGTGCGTTAGGAGCTCGTGTAAACGTCTAGCAAAGCATTAATTAAAAAATAACAAAAAACTGCCAAAAGTACTTTACGTTACAGAGCAATCCTTAAGTACACGTCAATATATTTTATCTACCTACTGTAGGCCTACATAACTAGCTTGGTACTAGATAATGAATATATTAAACCTAATGGAAATTTGATATATAACTATATTTCAAAATTATAAAAATAGATAGGGTGCTTAATCATTAAAATTTCCACGGCGTGTACATAAAGATCATCTGCTTTTGTAGCATCGGAAAAACCGATCCAATTTACATAATGGTGAACTGGGTGATATTTTAAATTCATTTAGCACTAATGATACTTAGCATTTGTTTAACTTGTAAATATAAAAAAATAAGTTTGAAATGACTTTAACACATAAAAAAATCCACTTTGCTCTCGCTTTTTTATATGTATGACCTTAAAAAGAAAGCCCGCAAACACTGTTTTGGTAAAAGCGCGTGTATACTACATCACTACTTCACAAAAACACTCAAAACCTTAACTTTAAAAAAACAAACTAATCCAAACACACTGAACATTTTCAATTTTTCTTATTTTTTTCACTGACGACAAAGTAACAACTTTAACAAAGATATTAAAAGGAAAAGAACAAGTGGTTGCTTCTCCCGCGACAACCATCCCTTGAAATCGTGTCGGCGTTCACTTGAACGATACTCACATACCCGCGCACGCGTTCAAAATATTCAAACGGTCCGCCAAACGTTCGAATTACGGTTCACTTGTATCCACGCAGACTTTCGCACGGAGATAACACGCCCGTCACATTTATTTTAAATGAGCCACAAAATAAAAATTGCCTTTATCTTAATTTTTTGATTAAAAAAAACCAACGAATAATTCATCACCGGCTTTTTTTTTTCTCTAGCTATCGCTAACCTTTGAAATCAAAAGCTGCAAGGTGCATTTAAGAGGCGCAAACTGACACTTTAGCCGACGGGCTAAAACACTGTCAGTCAGTGCCCCCTTCCCCCTCTCTTAGAACCCGTCTCACTTCCCCTACCTCCTCGTTCCCCCCCACCTCTTTTCCCCATGGTTACCACTACACACACTATCTCCGTCTCCTTTGCTCTCCCAAACGCCCTTCCCAGTTCATTGAACTTATCGCCGACTACATTCAATCCCGTATCATGAAGGTTGAGAGTGGATGGTAAACAAACCTCGGGCACTGATCTCTTTGCAAGCAGACCTGTGATTCGTCAGTTTGATGTGCGTGGTCATGGACGTGAAGAAGGGAAATTACATGGGTCACAGCCAATGGGATTGATCGAATCTGTGGACTGCTGGAGGACTTTCGGAAACCCCCTTGTTTCGTTCAATTTCAAGATAGCCGGTATGTATTGTTTATATGATGACGAAACGTCAAGCAAACACACACACACACAGCGGAATTTCCCGAACATGTCCGAACAAGGGATTCGTACTTCGGTTGATTTGCTCATTTCTGCTTTGGAAAATTGACGTGCCTTTCTTTTTTTTTTTTTACTGAAAACAGCTGATGCCATTTTTGCTATTTTTTGAAAAGACAAGATGTATGGGAATCAATGGGGCGTAATAAAAGTGTGAGCGGCATTTTGTTCAAACTATCACCGCAATACCGTTGCACCACGGATCACTTCTAAAGAAACGACAGCTAGGGGTTAGTAACGTAATAGAGACATTTTATAAAGGCTGGGGGGTGAGTAAAATAACTTAAAGAAAATGAATCCGCATTAGCGTGGAGGGTAGTAAAACCCAACAGTACACCCAACTCTGATAAGAGTCTGGATATCCCCGTCAACAACGGCCCAGTGCAATTCGAGTCATGCGCCATAGACTGCCGGGTCACCGCTGCAGGTAGCAATGGGAGAGCCGAGTTAGAGAATGGTTGTCATACAAGATGTCGATTGTTGCTGTATATTTTGGAATCCAGGCAAGGAGATAGTGTGGGAGATAAATAATGTCTATATTGAAAACGTGTAAATGTATGATTTTTTTAATACCACAACGTCTTAGTACCACTAGGGGTTATACCCTTGTATGATTGTTGTACCACTGAGCTAACTCTAACTCTGTTCTGGTTCGGATCACAGGAAAACCCCAACACTTTTTAACAGCTGCGTCTTACTAACCATACGGGTTATACGCCTTTGTATTAATTACTTCAATGTTTTTAGGAATGAGGAAGGTTATATGTAAAGGACGTGTACCCGCATCTGCATGGAGGGAAAGTGGAAAACCATTTTGGAAAAAAAAAACTTCAGCACACCAGACCAAGATTCAAACCTCGATCTCCCTGTCACTGTAAGTCTAGTTTACCACGAGAGTAGCGCGTTAAACCATTCGGCCACCGAAGCGGGTCAAAACTGTACTATTCAATATCTCTTCAAAATGTATGTGACAATGTATTTTATGTGTGTGTTTTGTTCTTGGTGTGAAAAAAAAAAACGATGAGTGTATCCTGAACTGAGAAATATATCCACCATCCCCATACAACTAAACAAGAGACTGGAGACAAAAAACTTTTCCACTATTGATTACAGCTGGGGCCGTAGGATCGCGCTAGCGGCGATTAAAGGGGCACTGCCTTTCAAAAAAAAAAAAATGTGACCAAGAGGCGCTCGAATAGTGGAGCATAATAAATCCCTAAATGCCAGGGATCGATTGGGCTTATAACGTTTTACTTTACTGCCCGGCAGTAGGAGAACAAACAGGTAAGGATGAAAATACAAATTACAACACAGTTTGTGTAATAATAATATTGCGCGTCATTCGTAGCCCAGTAGTGGTAAGATTAGCCAGTACTAATGTTCCTTTGTCCAGGAGACACCCGAATGTGCCGTGGAGGCTCTTTACATGTTCCGATAAGATGAGCTGATAGGATGGTGAGTATGAGCGTGTGGAACCCCTTACAGCCTAACTTAAGCATAAATAACCAAACTCTGGTGGCTGTTGGGGTATTTCTTCTTTAAGAAAAAAATACCCAAGCTACCATCCGGGAAACGAACCCGGGACCCCTAGTCTCGTATCCAGGTGCACTGACCACTACACCATGGGGATGGTTTAATTTGTGAGCAACCCCCCCCCCCC
>CABEEJ010004498.1:43160-53466 GCA_901482245.1 Timema douglasi
AATACCCGTTCGGGTTATACGCACTTACGCTAATGTGTAATGGTAGGGTGATTGTGAGATGAAATGGAGGACCTACAGTTTAACGTGGAATCCGAACCACGGTGGAGACCTGGCATTCCTCACATTCACAAGATGTCTTGTCAGAGGTGAAGGGAAGGGTTTGGTAATCAGATAAATCTTTGCCGGGACCTGGGATTGAACCCCGGCCGCCAGCATAGAAATCTGACACCTTACCCCTAGACCACCAGGTCACCCGTCCCATTTAAGTCTTTACCTCATCAGTGTGAATACAAGAATATCTCGGACGGTTGGTAAGACTCGGGATCCCGCACGGTGAACAGCAGCTGTTTCAGATCGTTTTGTAACCAACCAAGAACCCTGTTTCAGATTGGTTAGTTTAATGTTTAAAATGTTGTCCGTTTCGCAACGCTCTGAGCGTTTCACTAACCTGAAAATTAACACTTTGTTCTGCTCTAAGTGAGGACGGAAACTTCCCGTTCTAACGATTTCAAGCGATTGCGACATCAGGACGATCCAACTACATGCTCAATCAAGAGGCACGTGGGGAAGACGTTCAAAGTTCGAGTAACAAGGGGAACAAACAATCTATCGTCCACAATTATATTACCAAATTATGTGTTATTATACTTATTTATTTCACCGCGTCTTATTTATCGGTCAGGCCGTACGCACTTGATTACATTACTTAAGTAGGGATGTGTAAGATAGTTTTTTTTATAAAATGTAGCCACGTTTGCATGGAGGGATAGTGGGAAACCATATAGGAAAAAACCCTTGGTAAACCCAACCGGGGATTTGAAGCTAGTTTACCGGTGAGGTTCGAATATTTGTAGGACAAGTTCAAGGGTGGTTTTCTTATACGGTTTCCCACTCTCCCTTCACATAAATGCGTGTACATTTCTACTAATTTCTACCTTTTACAATCCTACAATTGGGTAACTAACCCAGTGCAATGGCTCCATGGTCCAAGGCGCTACTCTGGCTACTAAACTGGAATACTGATGACGGGGAGAACAAGATTCGAATCTTGGTCGGATGAGCTGAGGGAGATTTTTCAAAATTGTTTTCCATTCTCCCTCCACGCAAATGCGGGTACACTTATTAAAATTTCCTCATCCTTAAATCCATTAGCATAATTAGTACAAAAGTGCACTACCCTAACAGGTAGTAAGACGTGGTGCTGAGAAAAATGTATATTGTCCGAAAGAGCATTTAGTTTATTTTCATTTATTTAGCGCCGCGTCTTACTACCCGTTCGGATTATACCCCTCTCCGAAAGGGCATAAGACGTGAAAAAAATAAAAAAGCTAGCGGGTAGAGCATCCCATTGAACTGAGATGACCGTTGAGGGGGTGGTATGGGAAGAGCGGTTCTTAACACGAGAGAGTGAGAGAGAAAGCGCTAAGAACAGAAGCAGCTGGGTGACGTCACGCAGAATGTAAAGGTGAATAACTCGGGGCTTGCGGCACGTGGATTGATTTTCTCGGTGACGTGACGTCGGGAGTGGCGTGCTATGACGGACGTTAACACCTGCACACCGACCTGAGGAGGGTCACGTCAATGAACGATGAACCCTGGCCACACACGTCCTAGCTGGGATGCGAACCAGGTAGTTGCATGCCAACGTGGGTAAGGTCACACCGCTGAACGATTCACCCTGGCCACACACGTTCTAGCCGGGATGCGAACCAGGTAAATGCACACAAACCTGGGTAGGGCCACACCGCTGAACAATGGAATCAAGCCACACAAGCTCTCACCGGGAAACGAGCCAGGTACCTCTTTCCTATGACTCATAACGACCAAAAGTAGGGTGGAGAAACAAAATCAAAATAATGAATAAGTATAGGTCCGACCTTAAACATATTTTTTTACCCATCCACTTCACTCCGAGAATGGTTGTGTCCCCTTCCGGTCTAGCCGCATATTTATGCTAAGGCGATAGGGATGAAGAAGGTAAAGAAATTGTACCCGCATTTGCATGTAGAAGGGAGGAAACTACACACGACCGGGATTTAAACCCCGACCTTACCTTCATCAATAACCAAACCAGACGAGGCGGACGCCTATGTCTGCTCGTCCACCGTAAAAGGAGGTAAATAAAAAGAATCGCCCCATAATTCGTAGGGCGGTAGCAACAGCCAAGATGAGAAGAGTACATGGCCAGTATAATTAATAGAAGGTGTTGAAAGCCAATAACCTTGTTGTGTTAATTACCTTCCTATTGTAATTTTCCGTCCTCCGTTTAAGGCAGTCGACCTCAATGCTCTTGGGGTAAGGTGCTGGACCTCACGACGCGATGTTTGTGCGTTCAGACCCAGCTGGAGTCATCGGAATTTTCTTGAGCGATAAAAATCCCTGGCACAACTTCCTTCGGAGGGAAAGTAGAGTTGTCAGTCTCATGTGCATTGTGGTGGGTAAAAGAACCCTCGGAGGTATATTAAAATAACTTTCCTGGCAAAAAATAAGTAGGCCCTTTCACTCTCGCTCATAGAAATTCTCGTGTGCTGATATAATCAGTCTATCCAGAAAGTGCAGGATAAATAATTCAAACCCTTTTCGATGGTCACATGCTCTAACGCGCTACTCTCGCAGTAAACTAGGCTGCAGATGAAGAGGAGATCAAGGTTCGAATCTCGGTCAAGTGTAGGGAGGGCGGGTTTTTCCAAAATAATTTTCCACCCTCCTTCAAAGAAAATGTGGGTACACTTACTTTAAATATAACCTTCCTAATCCCTAAAACCATTAGCGCAACTAGTATATAAGCGTACAACCTGAATGTATAAAAGACGCGGTGCTAAAAAAAACAGTTTAAGGCAAACGCCGTTGTATTACAATGTGGTTGTTCTTCAAAATGTCTCCTTGAAATTAACCACCCATCATTTTTCCTACGCTTATATTATATAATCGCATATATATAGTATAATTTACACACAACAAAGGTTATAATAAACATACAACTTTAAAAAAAAGTTATGTGAAAACATTAAAAAAATCAGAGGCCAAATACTTGGAGTCCATACTTGCTTTTACAATCAGTAAGTATGTTTTATTACATACAATATTTAACAAGTAGGGATGAGCAGGGCAATGTATAGCATCAGTATAGAGAGAGGATTATAAAACCACATAGTAAAATATCACGTGGAAAACTACGCCAAGCGCACCTAACTGGGACTCAAATCACGATCTCCTCCATCAACACCCCAACATTTTAATATGATAATCTGACACCTTTGCCCACGTGATAACCGTTGCGGGCCGTACACTTGACACATGAGCTACTTTGGAACAGTTTGTTATATAATCCAAATGATGGTCCATTCATGAGCCTTGGTTCATTCAAGTTTACCCTTCCCCCCTTACTCCCTCTCCCCGCGGGAGCCCTAGTTGACCACCCAGCCATGAAGTACTAGGCTCACTTGCCTCCTTATCCACGTCATGATATATCCAGCGGGGAGGGGGGAGGTGTGGATACACCACAGGGGGGAGAACCTAGTGAGAAATGTGCCTGGTAAAAACTGGCAAGTAGATAAGTCTTCAGGACAGTTTTCTTTTTTCTCACAAAGAAAATTACATTACATCCATCACTGTTCCCAGCCTGTGGCCTGGGTCAGTTTTTTATTATAGCTATATATTTTTCCACTGCTGGCCTTCTAGGCCTGTCGTAGCTTCATATGCCTTTTAATATAACTTAAGACAGGCACAACACCCAGCCCTTGGCCGTTAAATTATTAATGTGAAAGGGTAAACTCATATTTTACCAATGATACATTTTTCGGCTATGTCAGGAATCGAGCCCGGGACCCTTAGCTCAGTAGGCAGACACGTTACCGACTGAGCTAAGCTATCGGATCTCACAGAGAAAATGAAGTAATTAAATCAGTTAAATTTTTTATCTCGAGATTCTGATTGATCTTAATGTACTATACAGTATACAAACAACCCTATACTCATACAAATGGGGTTTACAATAATTCTATCAGTCTCTCTTTACGTCTGTATGTACAGTCTAATTTTAATAGTAATAACCTTTTAGAAAATATCAAACTAATTTTTGGTGGTCAACATTTTACTATATTATTATTATTATTATTATTTTAGGTATATTGATATTATCTAACAAAAGTGACAGCTGCAGATCACATGACCTGACAAGTGAAAGTGGGCCTAGTAACTTGTCTAGCTGTCTGTTTCGGCCCTTTCCTATGAATAGTGGACTGTACAGCTGAAAAGGTTAAGTGGACTTTGTTCAAAATAGATATTTACATGTTATATGGACCAATCACAGAGTCTAAATCGTAATTATAGCTTTAGCTATATTAGTTCTTGCACCGAGTCTTACTACCTTTTCAGGTAATATGCATAGCTTATGTACTAATTACGCTAGTGAGTTAGGGACTTTAAGGTTAAATGTAGAAGAACTATACCCGCATTTGCGTGAAGTGGGAGTAATAAAAACCTTAGGGAAAATCACCCTACCGGGACTTGAACTCCAATCTCTCTCTAATCGGAAGTCTAGTCTAACGAGAGTGACGCCTTAGACTATGCGGCCACCGAAGCAGGTAATTTTAGCTATAAAATTAAAGGTAGATTTGTGATAACTGATTTGTGAAAGTTTGAAATTATTCAAAAATCACCTTATTTTTTTACAAAAACTGTAGACCTACACCTGTTTTTCAGAAAAAAAAAAATTTAAGGGTAGTTTATTGATAAACTATTTCTGAAAATGGTGTTCCTAAATATAGTAGACTATATATTATAAACAAGTTTAAAAAAAAATTCAAGTTTGGTAATTTTTAGCACCGCATCTTAGTACGGTACGAGCTATCCGCATATGTAATGTGTTAGGGATAAGAAAGGTTGAATTTAGAGGATGTTTACCTGCATTTGTTTATGGAGAGTGTAAGACCATTTAGGAAAAAACACCCTCAGTCCCTACCATCGGTAATTACACACTTGCGTAAGTGCATATAGCCCGAACGGGTAGTAAGACGCGGTGCTAATAATAATAATTTAAAGAAATAATGATTAACTTGTGTCAAGAAGAATTTAATACTTATTTTAAAAAAAACTATTATCATCGCTTGTTAGTTGGCACTTCCCCTACGATCCGCAATAGGTATTTCTCACCCCCTATTTCCCCATTCAGCAAAATAATCTTGATGAGATTGTGGTGGGCGTCATACTAATAATAGGGTTTAACGCTCCCGAATATTGTTACGGCCGCTAGGAGCGGTAGCGGGCCCAGATGTTGGGGAGGGAACGACTACCGTAAAAATGTACTGCGTCACATGCAGACTGTTATACAGTGTATTAGTAGTAATAGTAGTAGTAGTATACGGGATGTTATGTAACAGCCGTGACGTCAAGACTGAGGTGAAAGCAGCAAGAAACCAGACAGACGTGGTTCCTCGCGAACCCGTCTACTGTACAGACTGACTACAGTAGCCCCATGGCTCCTTTGGTGCCGACTGACAGCTCACAGCTGACTGCTTTGAAAAGTTACCAGACCAAATTATGTATCCCTACGCCGAACCATATGAACTGCAAAAACATGTGTTTAGCAGTTGTCATTTCTGACAGCCAAAATTAAGGTATATACCTAAATGTTGACTGTCAGAAGCCAGCTGTGAGCTGTCAGTCAGCACCAAGAAAGCCACGGGGCTACTGTAGCAGTTTAACTGTGGCGGTACCTGTATGACTAGACCCTCCCTCCACCCAGTTGACGAGCCAGGGCTGTATCCCTATCGACACTTTGACTGTTCTGGGGATATTAGTAGTAATGGAGAGTTTGTTATAAATCAACTCCCCCGCCCCACAGTAGATTAAATGTTGCTGTAGTCTTTCTAACTAGCAGTTGGTGTTATTTTCATCTCCGCGGGGTCTGCCATATTCTCTTCAGGTAAATACTGGTGCATTTATTTAAAGTTCATCCTCCTCCCCTTGTTCCGACAGAGTAGATGTTTGGATCACTAAAAGCTAGCACAGTAGTAAGTAACCGTAATAGTAATATTAATAACAGCCACTTCGGTGGCCACTGGGTCTAAGGCGCTACCCTCACGGTAGACTAAACTGCCGATGATGGGGATAACAAGGTTCGAATCTCAATCAAGTGTAATGAAGGGGTTTTTACAAAATAGTTTTCCACCCTCCCTCCATCCAAATGCGGATACACTTCCTATAAATACTACCTTTCTCATCCCTAAAACCATTAGCGTAATTAGTACATAAGCGTATAACCCGAGCGAATAGTAAGACGCCACATGATAAAAGAAAACAAAATAAAATAATATTACTAATAGTTTAAGAAATGTTTGAAAATTGTTATATTAACGGAAAATTAAGCCCATCACCAAGGAAGGCACAGCCCAATTTTCACAAAGGAATTGCCCATTTTTTTTAAAAAAAAACTGCAGATTTTGTTGTTGTCGATAAAATTGACAATATTATTAGTGTTATAGGCATTGACGATATCTATTAAAATGATATTTACAGATCACATAACTTGATGTACGAATACGTAAAAGTGGACATTGGCCCTTCTTTTTTAGGAAGCCCACTTTATACCACCAACATTGATTGAGAGTCAATAATATTTAGCTTTCTAGAAAAATGCCTTATTTGATTTATTACATTATAAAGTTAATTTAAAAAGTGATCAAAACCTCAGATAATACTTCCTTATGGATTAATTTTTTTTACATCACTAATCAAACGGGCTAAGAATGCAAATACAGTAAATGCGAGTCTTTTTTCCCGCCTTTGTGGCAACCTGAGTTTCTATGATTCAAAAATGGGCTTCATATGAAAATGTATTTATTTATCTATCACCGCGTTTTACCACCTGTTCACGTTGTATGCCTATATGATAATTACTTTAAAGGTGTAGGGATGAGGAAGGAAGCATTTTAGGCAATCTACCCGCATTAGCGCGGAAAGAGAGTGGTGAACCATTTAGGGGAAAAAAAACACTCAATAGACATGACTGGTAATCGAGCCCCGATAGCACAGTCATCAGCAGGTCAGTCTACACGAGAGTGACGCCTTAGATCAGGGGTTTCCAAACATTTTACACCGAAGGAGCCTTTGCGCCAGAAAAAATACATGCTGGAGCTCTAATAGAATAGTTTCAACTAATATTATGAATATTCAATACCGACAGTTAAAATTTACAAGTATAAAATTATCAAACAAACTGGAAACGTCACATGTTCTGGCTCCGCCTTTGGAAAATGGCCTTCATTCAAATTTGAAAAAAAATAATTGGCAATCCTGATTATTGATGCTATTTTATAGCGGGAAAAACAGATAAAAATATATTCTGAAATGTCCTCACGGAGCCTGAGATAACTATGGCAGAACCCAAGGACTACGGCGCGGAGCCCAGTTTTGAAAAACGCTGCCTTAAACCATTCGGCCACTGACACGGGTCCTTTGAAAATAAAGACTTTAGTAACTTTTGTAACTGCCAGATAAAGAGGAGCGTAGTAGAGATGGACATTAAGTGATGTGGCCATGTGTTCCTCGCTCAGCGGCTCACAATCCTCGCCAACAGTTTGTTACCTTATATGTCGCTAACACAGAGATGATCTCTCGTATGCGTGGGAGAGTTGCGAACAAGTACACCCCAGCAACACACACACATTCAAGTGCTGAGGTGTCTTCAAAGAAGCGGGAAAAGTGACCAGGTCCAATAAATAAAATTACTAAATATGAGCGGTGGTTCTCAATTAGGCCTACTTTCCACCAAGATAACCATTATGTTATCTTTTTTCGTGAGCCGGGCTAGAGGGTGTGAAAACGCCCTTCCTTCTCCTGTCACACCTAGCACAGGGCTGTTAGACCTACGGGGTGAAACAGTGTTATTATTATTAGCACCGCGTCTTACTACCCGTTATGGTTATACGCACTTACGCTCATGTGTAATGATAGGGTGATTGTGAGATGAAATGGAGGACATACAGTTTAACATGGGATCCGAACCACGGTGGAGGTCTGGTATTCCACACATTCACAAGATGTGATTAATACACGTCTTGTCAGAGGTGAGGGAAGGGTTTGGCAATCAGATAAATCTGTGCCGGAACCGAGGATTGAACCCCGGACCCCAGCACAGAAGTCCGACACCTTACCCCTAGACCACCAGGTCACCTATGAAACAGTGTTGTTGGGCTATATAACCCAACACTGATATATATATCTCAAGTTTAATTATTTACCTCACCTCTGACAAGACATCTTGGGAATGCCAGGCCTCCACCGTGGTTCGGATTCCACGTTAAACTGTAGGTCCTTCATTTCATCTCGCAATCACCCTACCATTACACATTAGCGTAAGTGCGTATAACCCGAACGGGTAGTAAGACGCGGTGCTAATAATAATAATAATAATTATTATTATTATTTTTATTTACCTCGGGCCAGACTGACATCCTCCGCGGGCTGCCTATTGAGAACCACTACTAGAGAGTGGAAAAAATGGTTAACAAAGTGTGCACATATTTGCGAAAAAAACAACCAAAATAACGTTAGGTACCAAATAGGCCGGTTGAGATCCACTTTTAAAAGAGCTTAGTATCCCAGGTTCAATTCCCTGCATGGCCGAAAAATTTACCATAAGTGAAATGTGTGTTTCCCCTTTCACAGTGATGAATTAACAGCTGGGGGCAGTATGTTGTGTCTTTTCTAGATTTAAGCTAGTTTATAAGTCGTAAGTTGATATCAACTGGTACAGAAAGTTTACGTTAAAATAATAACTTGAATAAACAAACTTTTAAAAGATTAATAAAATTAAATTAAATTTTAGGATTTTATAAATATATGAATGAAATCATTAAAGACGTTTTGCGTTTTTAACTTTTTTATATATTAATATTTTCCTCTATGTAGGTCTAGTTGGCAAACACAACCATTGAATTATTTTTCTGGAACGCCTTATGTTTGCGATGAGTATCGGGGTAGAGGTTTTTCATGGCAATTAACACTGGATTCTTGATTTTCAGAGACCAATTTATTCAATAGTAGTTTACTGATAAACAATTTTGGAAAATTTCGTTCTAAGCTCTAATAAACAATATGAGAATGTATCTACGATTATGTTTAAAGGTCTATTAAGAGAATTGTGCGGCTTTTAAAATCAAGCTAATCCATTTTTTCCCTGCCTTTAAATTGCAATCAAGGTTATTTTGGATGCAATATTCCTCGTAATTTATAAGATTAATTTCTTAATATTAATTGTTTAGAAATTATAGTGTCACTGAAACAATACCGGTGTGGAAAGAGTGGTGGTCGATGGACCCACTATGGTAAGTGAGAAGTTGACGCAAAGACGTTGTTCAGCTCTAACACAATATTTAATTGCTCGATGCATTATTCTAAAATATAATTTAAACCAAAATAAAGTCAAAAGATTACAACAGGGCTTTTTTTCATTAACAACCCTATATATTGAGTTTTATTATTGGAAAAATACGTGTGAAAATGTGACAATAGCGCATTTTAAACGACTTTTTATTCATATTTGCGGATATATGAGACTAGGCTTGATGAAAAGGGGCCATATATTCAGCCTTCCTCTAACAAATACAGTAATTTTTGATGGTCTCACAACAGAATTTTTATTAGATATTTGAGAACTAACAGCGAGTTTTCCTTTTTACCTTGAAATAAGAAGTTTCGTAGATTTATTTCCCTTTTATCTTATTGACACAACAGGCAGCCTCCTTAAGACTCCTGACTTAAAGAGTTAAGACCCTAGAGTTAGCCTAATAAGTTATAACTTATAAGCAGTATTTGAGATCTAAAACAAATGCCAATTCTAAATTTGAAAAAATAAAATAAATCTGAAAAAAATATAATTATTCTAGAATACTTTAAACTCTAAACGATTAGAGGGATTAATGGATCCTAATTTGTATCATAGTAATAATCATAATAATTTTAACTATATTTAAAAACTAAAATGACGTTGATAACCTTCCCGCTCCCCAATAGAGCCTCAATGGTTACAATCATTCTTTGGGCTTTACCAATACACAGGAAATAAATTCCTTCATCTCTCACGTCAACGCCCAGCCCTCCTCTACACCTCTTCCCCTCCTGCCCTCACCCAAAGTGTTGGCCGAGCGGTCTGGGCTCGAATCGAAGCGGGGCCACTTGAGTGATGATTTTTAACATGGAATTTTTTCACTGTGGTGTTTACCTTCTCTCTCTAAGGCAATGCAAGTGTATTTCCCTCATTACTACTCTTTAATGACCGAGATGGTTCTCTCCCCCCCCCCCC
>CABEEJ010004499.1:7396-63169 GCA_901482245.1 Timema douglasi
TGGAGCGGCCGGTGCAAGTGCGGAGGAAAGATACAAGGCTGACTGAACAGTGAGGTACAACAAAGTGAGAGAAAGCACACACTCTTAATTAAATGGTACCAGTTTCTATACAAGTTTTAACTAAAAGATGACACTTGTTATCACATTACCTGAAGATTTAATGTCAAGAGAGTGGCCCAGCATTGAGAAAGCTTGTCCAATTTTTTGATACTCTCTTTTATAAGGCCCTTGATGCTTTTTTGTTTGATCAACCCCTGTTGCCATTAAGTTCTTGACAGCTCCATCCATGTCATGTACAAACTTAAAACAATTATCAGTCTCTTGTTCTCTGGAAAGAAATAAAACGACAGATTTAATATGTATGAAAAAGACTGCAAAGAAGACAAGGAAAGATATGGGAGGAGCAGATAACAGCTCAAGTGTAGGAGTGAGAGGAGAAGAATGGAAACCAATAAAGGAGGAAGAACAGTGACAGTTTTGGTAAAGATGGATGCATTTTACTAAACTAGCCCAGTCACAAGCAGGAAACAGTTGATGATTATTTAGATAAGTCCAGCTAAAAATTTGGATTGAAAAATAAGCTTAAGATTTACAATAAACTGGCTAGGTAAACTTTATATTTATTAGATGCCATCAGCGATCATAAGCACAAACGTCTATTGTGATCTGTGTTAGCCACCTGAGCCTGAAACTAAAACATCAAAACTGGCAAATATTTTAGTAAACTAGTTTTAGCCACTCTCATTCCTGATTTCACCAAGTGGTGTACCCCAGGGCCTAAGTAACCGGCTGGAGGTTGAGTTGAGCCCCAACGAAAGCCAGGCCAGGTGCAGAAAAGAGACAGAAGACTGGCCAGGACCAAAACCATTAAGCTTGGAACAGTGTTTGGTCAGATGGCTCACAGCTTGATGGGTTGAACGTGAGAGGGTTGGTGATGATGATCAGGGACTCTAAGCTTTGGCACACTCACTGTAAGAGTGGAGGAAATTGTAAACATAATGATGGAGAGAAAAGTAAACAACCTGGGTCTGAGCAAGACCAAGTGGAGAAGGAGAGGCATGAGAGACATAAGGAATGGCTTCAGTTTACAATGGATGGGAAACGATGAAGGTAGGAGAAACGAAGTAGGTTTTGTAGTGAGAAAAGGGCTGCAGGCAAAGGTGGTAGGGATGAAAGACTAGTTAATAAAAATACCGATGACGGAAAGAGGGGAAAAGGTGAAGGTGATACAATTGTATGCACCACAATTAGGGCGTCCAGCTGAAGAAAAAGACAAGTTTTAGGAATATTTAGAAAAGCAAATGGGAAATGAGTGACAGTTTGTAAAGAGGGGATATTAATGCAAAAAGAGGAAAAGAGAGAGGAGGGCTTGAAGATGTGTTAGGGAATGAAGGATGGGGAGAGAAAGGTAGAAAGAAGGCTGTTTATTGGAGTTATGTGCTGGAAATAAAACTAAAGCGGTGAACAGCAGGTATAAGAATGATAGAGAAAACGATAAAATTTCCAGATATAGCAAGGATGGGCAGCAAAGGTCGGTGATAGACTACTTTATCATGAATGAAGAAATTAAAAGTCTGACCACAAAAATACCAAGTGTGTCCTTAGATAGTGACCACGGGCTGTTGGCGGCAGATATAAGGGGCTATGAATATAGAGAAAAATTAGCAAAACAAGAAAGAAGAATAAAGGTGTGTATACTAAAAAATAAAGAGGAAAGAGAGCTGTACCTATGAAAGGCAAGAAGCTTAATTCTCAAGGATGAGATGCAAAGAGTAAAGGTGGAATGGGAAGGGTTTAAGAACAGTTTGGTGGAGCTAAAGAGGAGGTATGTTGGAAGACAAGTGATAAGAGGAAGTGGAACGAGACATCCTGGTGGAACTTTATGGTGATGGGAAAACAGGAAGAATAAAGGGAGAAAAAAAGAGCAAAGCCAGTGGTACAAGAAGCCGGGAAGGATTGGATGCAAAAATGAACATAAATAATGGAAAGGGGTGTGGAAGAAAGTAAACGGATGTTATATAGGCAGGTAAGAAACAGGAGAGAGAAAAAAAAACAAGAAGTTAGAATGATGGATGAAGGAAAAATGATTAGGAGAGAATGAAATGGCAGAAGAGGAGAAAATGGGTTTCTTATGGAAAAAGATGGATGAATTAAAAACGACGAGACAAGGAAAAGTACCGGGTGTGGATGAACTGAAGTGGAAATGAGAAGAGCTGCAGGAGAAGCAGGAATACAATAATTATATAAGGTGCTGAAAGTGACATGGAAGGATAGCAAGGTACAGGAAGGCTGAAAGAAGGTAATTATATACCTGTTTTCCAAGAAAGGAGACAGGAAGAGGTGCGTGAATTATAGGTGAATAACGCTGATGTGCTATTGTACAAAAATATAGGTGAATAATGCAGATGTGCTATTGTGCAAAAATATAGGTGAATAACGTTTATGTGCCATTGTACAAAAATATATGAGAAGATACTGGACAAGAGAATAATAAAGAAAATGAAAGGAAGGTTAAGAGAGAAATAACAATGATTTAAGGAAAGGAGGCCTAGAATATTTTTAGCACTGCGCCTTACTACCCATTTGAGCTATACGCCTACAGGTTAATTATACTAATGTGTTATGGACTAGGAATGTTAAATTTAGTGGAAGTGTACTCGCATTTGTGTGGAGGATGAGTGGAGAAACATTTAGGCATTATTATACCTGACCAAGATTGAACCCCAATCTCCCTGTCTTCAGCAGTCTAGTATAATGCGAGAGTAGTGCCTTAGACCATGCGGCCACCGAAGCGGGTGAGGTCTACAAGAGACTTGATGTTTGCTATATGACAGATGATGGAAGGAAGGTTTTAATTTGAAAGGACTTGGTAATGGTATTATGGATGTGGAGAAGGCACATGATAGAATGTATAGAAATAAAGTTTGGAAACTGATGGAGAAGGCTGAAGTGGAAAGAGAAGTTGTAATGAGAGTGAAGGGAATATATGAGGATAACATGAATAGTGTTAAGAAGGAGAAGAGTTGGACACAGTGGTAAAAAAAAAATTGAGTGGCACATGGGAGTGTTTTTTCACCACTACTATTTATAATGGTAATGGAAATGGTCATTAATATAGTAGCAAGGAAATTTGGGGAGGAAACAACGAAAGCCACGATGTATGCTGATGACATGATGGTATGGGGGTAGAAGGAAGAGGAGGTACATGAACAAATTCAAGAATGAAATTAAGACGAGAAAGAGTGTGAAATCAAGTTTTACATGGCCAAGTGGGAAGTGATGGTATTGTCAAGGAAGAGGGTAAGGCCTAATAAAGATATAAAGTCTGATGGAGTAGAGAGGAGAAAAGTACAGAAAGTAAAATTCATTGGAAGCATGATTGAAGCAAAGGGTGGGAGTAGTGAGGATTTAATAATATCCAGGTAGCAAAGGAAGCTGTGTAAGAGACCTGCTATTGAGAAGATAAATGCCCTTCAAGTGTAAGGAAGTGATATATAGCGCGTACATTGAATCCACAGAAACATATGAAGAAGAAAAAATTACATTGAACGTAAGAGAAACTAGGAACGTGGAGGTCATAAGAATAAAGTTTCTGAAGAGTGGATTAACTGTCATGACGGGGATAAACAATATTAGGAATGAAGTTATCTGGGATAGAGTGGGGGTATAAGGAGTATATGAGAAATTAGAGGAAGCAAGGCTAAGATGGTATGGTCATGTAATGATGGAAAATGAGAAAATTCCAACGAGAATGATGGAGATGAAGTATGTAAGAAAAAGACAACAAAGGAGGCCAAGAAAGAGATGGGAGAAGCAAATAGCAGAAAGTGTACATGTTAGAGGAGAAGAATGTAAATAACAAATATATCTGCAACCCTTCACAACTAAAGATATGGGAACTGGCCCATCAATACACCAAATCCAGACAAGTCCCCTGACCTCAACCCTAGGTAATTCCTCCCCTTCTACCAGCACACTTATTATTTTCAAGGTCACAACAATTAAATGATATTATATTACAGAACTTTTAGTGTTTTTATCAATATATTTAATACATGTGCTACTATCTATAGAGTGAAATCATAACTAAAGACAATAAACTGTTGACAGTTAACCTTGCAGTCCACCCAAGAGCATCAGTCTACTTTTTGGACCTGATGATGCTGTCTGTGACGGTGAAAGCTTGTCCTTAAAAATATGTTTGTGTGTTTTATTTTAGTATTACATCTAAACAATTTCTACTCCAGTATTACTAAGTTAAGTTTGTTGGCTATCCCACTTAATTTTAACCATACTTACTTTATGGAATTAGGAACATAAAAGTTCAATGCCACACTTACGAAATACACCACCTATCCCTATCTTGAGCTAGTTCTATCCAATCCAGCTCATTACATTTTATGATTAATGTTAATTACACTTGGCACTGACAATCTCCCTAAAACTATTCTTAAAATAAATATTAGTCACTAAACTCACACGAAGAAAATTTCAAGCGGTTTCTCTGGAACTTGTATAACAGTAAAGAAGTTTGCTCCAACCAACTCATCTTTTTCTGCTTTTCTTTTCCCAGCCTTCCATCGCTTTTCATCTGTGCATGTCATAAAGTGTTGCCATACTTCTGATTGGGATAGAACTGGATGTCGACACACACTATTTACAAAGTTCTGCAGCTGAACTCTGCGGTGTTCAATAAAATTTTCTTCATACCTTCCTATAACAAAATAACTTGTCTGAAAATAATTAAGGAAAAAAGTGAGATGTTAAAATCAAGGAGATGAGCTTGAACCAAAAACTGGAACCAATAACATCTAAGAATTGTCATTTTTGGAGAAATGGAAACATAGCTGGAACCCAATATAAATATTTTTAAAGAAGCAGAATCTTGCTCAATGTTTAGGTTTTTTCCATTTAGATTTTCCTAAAACAAACCTCTTTTGACAAAATAATAGCTACATACTTTCAATGTATCATTGCATCTTGCAAAGACAGGTGATCTTGTAAAAAAAAAAATCTTACTTTCAATAAATTGAACATAACTTACCTTACCCTACAACAGATAAATTTGCGTTATTGACAGAGCTCAGCTTTAATTAAACTAGTGTGACTAAAATGAAAATTTTGTTTTCTAAGAGTATTTCCTCCCTTACTTAGCACCATATCTTACTACCCATTTGGGTTATATACCTTCTTCCCTTATTGTTTTTGGACTTTACGCCTACACAGTTTTAAAAAATTGCAAAAAATATAAGAATCCTAAATAATATATATTTAAAAAAAACAATTTTATATCAGTATAATATGAAGGTTAAAATATCTTTAGTTCAAAAGCATTTAGTAATAGTTCATTGATTTTATCTTAATACCTGTAAGATATGTAAAAAAAAAAAAAAGAGAGAGGCTAAAAAACTGCTAGTCTAATTAGGGATAAGAAAGTTATCAAGTTTTGTTATTTTCATTGCTAGGAACTTAACCAAGGTGCAATAGTTGGATTCTAACTGATTGAGTGAAATTTCTTTTGATGTAAGTTCTGTCGAGTATGATCAAGGAATTGAAAAATGTTGTGAGGACGAATAAAAGAGATTTCTATCAATTCTTAAAAATAGTAAAATTGATTATACAGGGTTGCCACTATTTTCTTATTACCAAATTCCCTGTGTTTTCCAGGTTTTCCAGAGGAAATTTTCATTTTTCCAGACACCTAATAGATATTATAAATATAACTATGAAGGCATTTGATTTTGTTTTAAAGAAAATTTAAAAATGAAGAGTGGTAATTGTCATTGGAAGCATGTTTTATTGTGCAAGAGAAACACATATTTAAGAATTATTTGGAAAAAGGATGAGAAATTAATGAAATATTTTCTAGAAGGAAAAATTAGTTATATGTTCTGTCTACCCTAAATGAAATTAAAAAAAAAGGAAATACCAAAAATACAATTTTGAGTTTAAATATGGTTTCTATTTTTTTTATAAGAATGTATTACTTTATTTAGAAAACATGTTAACCAATCTTAATTAATGCATATGTACTAAGGAGTAAACTTTATCAAGATAAGTTTTATAAAATTAGCTAAAATAATAAAAACTTCAGCAGCTGTCAAGATACACAAACGTTAAACATAGAATAAACACGATATAATATAGTTAGTTATCTCACTTATATACAGGAACCTTTATGTTTTTAAGAACTAATAGTTAAGTAAGAAGACAAGATTATTTTATCAAATTAACAAATATGAAAACATTTATAGTTTCTTTTATTAAAGTATGCTTAGGAATTCACAAAAAAAAAATCTTAAAGTTGGAGGTACTATTTATGTATGACTGATTATGTGTGAGTATGTACTAAATGTAGTCCATTTCACAGGGGGTGGGTGAGGTAGGGTAGCTATGAGCAGACACAAACACAATCGGTCATTTTTACAATAGACTAGCAGGCTGGAGGCAATATTTTCATAAACTTTTCACTTTACAGTATACTCCATTTTGTTATCCTGGCCACGGCAGCAACCAGCTAAATCCACCTTTGCTAAATCGGGAGATGACTGTAGTAAAAATGTTAACACCCATAAAGATAAAAACAGACAATATTGACACCTTGGCAATTTCTAAAAAATTATAAATAGCAAAATTGTAAAATAGGTAGGGTACAGTCTTAAAACATCACGCTACAAAAACAATAATCTGGGATACTTACCTCTTTCAAAAGGAGTAATCTTTTTTAAACAAGACAAATAAGTTTAACACACCAAATTCCAAAGAATGAATTCATTCGACTGGCAGGAGAAACACGTGCCAGCAGCATGGGCTTGATGAAGTTGGGGGATGGGGGTGGAGGAAACGAGACGTTTGTGTTATTGGCGGGGGTGAGTGGAGGAAGCCGAAAAGGCGCGGCATTTGCCGAACGAAAACAAGTCGTCTCAGTTGCACTCAGGACTTATCTCAAGCTGATGAGGTGCTGGTAAGCATAGTCATAATATGAGACGTGTTCCAATCAGACTGCTCAATTCTCCAGTTACAAATTTTAGTCTATATTATTCCTACTAGTTTAAGCTTGCAAGCACTGTATTGCCCAGTTTCACTAACAAATTCCAGGAAATTCTAGCTTTTTGGTGAAATTCCCTGTGTTTTCCCGGTTTTTTCCAGACACAAACAAATTCCCTGTATTTTCCCGGTTTTCCCTGTTATATATAACAATGCATAGTAAGTGGCTGACTGTTGACATTATTGTAAAAAAATTAAAAAAATTAAAAAAATTGAATTTTGATACAATACAAAATATATGTACATACTTGTCAGACAAGTTGTCATAGCATTGTGCTACACATTTTACTTAAGCTAATAGGCTAAGGATAGTAAAGTTAGAGTTCAAAGGAAATATACTTGCATTTACTTGGGGGCCAGTAAAAAATCATTCAAGTCAAACTACCATCAAAACACCTTGCCAAGATTCAAACCCTGACTTTCTCGTCACCAGCAAACCAGACTAGATGAGCTTGACACATAGTCCACATGCCCACAAATTTGGGTAGTAGATACAAATTATTTTATATTAAGAAAAATGATAACGATGCTAATAACTTGTTTGACAAAACATATTGTTTCTCCATGTAACAAATTTTTCATTGAAAATAAATCAAACTTTCTTTATTCTATTATTTTTTCGGAAATCAAAAACAAAATAAAAATCTAACATTCCTGAGGCCCCAGCCAAAAGATGATATGGTAGGGTGAGGCAATAAAGCAATCCCTCGAACTTAACACTGGTAGTTTGATATTTAAAGGAAACACAAATTTACTATCAAAAAAGACATATTTTATATTTACTGAAAATGAATATATATGTATGTAAGATAGCTTGAAAACATCATTTTCATCAAGCTTGAAAACACACTTCATCAAGTGTTTAAGTATTAATAAATGTAACCAGAACACTTATAAATTTGATTTCAAGAACCAGAACCGAATGAAATGGAGGACCTACATTTTAACGTGGGATCCGAACCACAGTGGAGGCCTGGCATTCAACACATTCACAAGTTGTGATTGATACACGTCTTGTCAGAGGTGAAGGAAGGGTTTGGCAATCAGCTAAATCTGTGCCGGGACGGAGGATTAAACCCCGGACCCCCAACACAGAAGTCCGACACCTTACCCCTAGACCGCCAGGTCACCTGGGAGGAGGTAGGCCCATAGCATCCTGAACCGAATGATGAAGAACGTGGGCACATTGAAGCGAATTACGAGCTGCGACCAAGAGACGTCATCAGGCCTCCCAAACGCTATGAAGTTGACCTAATGCAAATCGATGTACCAGATGAGGAAGCCATGAAGAGGTCCGATGCAAGGCAGTGGACTGATGCAATCAAAGAAGAATTGGATGCACTGGGAAAGAACAACACCTGGGATCTATTATCATTAACTCTAAGTAAAAATGCTATATGCTCAAAATGGGTCTTCAAAGTAAAACGCACCGGAGACGGAAACAATTCACGATACAAAGCAAGGGTACGTGCTAAAGGTTTTGCACAGAAAGAAGGGGTCAACTACAATGACACCTATTCTCCTACAACACGGTGTGACTCCATACGAGTCCTAATCGCTATCACAGCTCAACAAAGCTATAAAATCATGCAGTTTGATGTGAAAACTGCATTTTTGTATGGCGAACTCAAAGAAGATATTCACATGTTTCCACCAGATGGAATCAACATTGACCAAAACCTTGTTTGCAAGTTAAGAAAGTCCCTATATGGCCTCAAACAATCACCACTTTGTTGGAAAGAAAAGTTTGACAGTTTCCTAAAAATGTTTGGATTTTGGCAAAGTACTGCAGATGAATGTGTTTATTGGGGTAACTTAAATGAAACAAAGGTTCTATTTTTTTCCCCTGCACACACAATAAACTTCTATGCATGGTATTTTGAGTGTATGTGTTAAACGGGACATTTAACACGCTACACTCGGTCGCGAACGACAGACACCCAATGCTCCACAACTGGATACCTGTTTCAAATGAGCAGTAACATGGGCTAGTCAACGCCATCGAGGTCTCCCTTTTCACTAATAAAGCTGAGTACATTGCTGCATCAACTTCTGCCAAAGAATTCATCTGTTTGATACATCTTTTACTTGGCATTGGGGGGAAAGTGGGAGATTCTAACAGTTGATAATCAAAGTGCAATGCGTCTGATGCAAAACCCAGAGTTTCACAAGATAATTAAACACATAGATATGTGTTACCACTTCATACGAGAATGGTGATATTGAAATCAAACATGTACCCTTTGAAGACCAGTTAGCAGATATACTAACCAAACCTCTTCCATGGGATCCTTTTCAGACACTTCATGTTGCAATTGGAATGAAAAGACTGGAGTGCTAATAAACACCACTCATTGAGATTAATATGTATATAAGGTTGTATTTTTTTGAACTAATTACACTTGAATTAACTGTATTTCTAGCCATTTATGTAACTGTAAACATGCATTCATTTAGTGGGAGTGTCGAGACATGATTAAAATGTCATGCTTGTTTTAGGCCAAACAGCCCCCCCCCCCCCTTCTTTAATCCCAAATGTGAGTGCGCAACTGTGCGGCACATAGGCCTATGAGCTTTCTTTCCAACAGACATTCATTCCAATTGGCGTCATGTAACAATCAAGTTGTGTACAATGTGTGTGTCATGTTAAATACAAATAGTGCATTCTACACCTCTATATAAAGTGTCAACAGAATGTAGATGATGTGAGATGTAGAGATGTGCTGAGTAACCTGCGCCTCAGCCACACTGCTTTGACAAATAGCAAATTATTGTTTAACTTAACCTATCCTCTAAACTTCTAAGAAATGTGTTGGGCAATTATTGTCTTTTAATTAATATGTGTGAAATAAAGTACAATGAGCAAAAAAAAGTGTAATAAATAAAAATGATAGAATAGTACAAAAATTAAAGTAAACACCTTAACATGTACCGTATTTATCTAAATCTAAGAAGAGTTTTTACCCAAATTTGTAGCTTCAAAATCTAGGGGTCGTCATAAAATCACAGACTAAGGAATGGGTTAGGCCTACATCAAAAGGTAACATTTTACATCTTTATTTAATATTAAGACAATAGTGCAGGGCTGCCTTTTTTTTACAGCTTTTATCCATTTTTGCGCATTTTAGAGGTATAACAAAGATCACAGGATATTTGGTTATTTTCATGGATTTTTAGGCTTTTTTAAGTTGTTAAAAATAACTACCAAGATGTGGCCCGATATTATACTCGATATCCATAGTATTGACTGTTATCATAATAATCGATATTATATGCTAAAAGTCTCGATACCACTCTTTATTATTCAACACGGTTAATTCAACAAATGGATTGTGGTCTGGGGATGGTAATGGGTATAATCGAATTGAATTTTAATTTGTTGTGCTGTTTTGATTCATTTTCCAATTACTTCACTACGATATTAAAAATTAAGCCACTCATAATAATCAAAATAGATTTAAAAACAAACGAACTATCAAATTGTTATGTACCTGATTCTTAAAACTTTGCCTATATAGCTAACACTTGTTAAGTAAGACGTGAGGAGAAAGCTAGAATCTATTTTAAACAAACAATCGATAATACGTAGAGTTTATTAGACAATTTTAGCGATGCCAAACTTTAGTTTGAAATCGCGAAACTTCACTAAATATACATGCCTAACACTTGAATATGATCAAGTAAATTATTATCTTTGATTATATATTCCTAGATCATCGGTTTTGAAATAAGAATAAAGATGATTGTTTAATTACCACTAATTTTTTTACGCTTGGCTGTCATGGTGGTTGACTTTAACAGTAATTCACAGCGGACATGTTAATCGGTTAGATTTTTTGTAACATTTGAAATGTGTTTATCTTTTCCCTATAAAAGCAACCGTTTGTTGTATATTTATCCTTTGATCTCTTCCTATATCACTTTACTTTATAGTATCTTATTTTCTGTATATCATCGGGAAAGTGAAAGTGTCACATTTTAGAAGCTGTCGTGTTAATGGTCAAGCCCAATGTTTGTATTTAGGGGGAGTAGATTATGTATAAGAATCAGAATTTTCACTAACGATTATCATTTGTCATAGTAAAAATTAACTTCTAATTATTTTTATGAAACTTTTTCAAAGTTAACTTTCTCATGCAAAAGCAATATTTGTGACTAAAAAATTAATTCTTTAGCCAATTTGCAACACTAATTAGATTTTAAGTCAATATAGGTGTTTTGTTTTGTAAATAAAAAAACGATTTGTTAGTATTACCATAATTATTATTTTCTTCAGTAATGATCAAATAAAAACCACTTATAAGAGATCTATCCAGGTCATCTGAGATTCGTGGTCATCTTGGATTCGGGTAAATACGGTATTTATAAACACTTCAATATTTCAATGCTATTATAGAATCTTCATCAGCAAGTAGTAGCGATATTAATACGAACAGGATTTTGTCTTCAGTGAAGCCAACTAGACTGGGAAGGATTAAAACTTCTCTAGTAGAGTTGAAATTCTCTGGCGAGTAATATAGGAACATCTAGAAAGTTTCAACTCTACAAGAGAAGTTTTCATCCTTCCCAATCAAGTTGGCATCACTTAAGACAACATCCTGTTTAGTCTTACTACTACCATTTCCTGAGGAAAAGTTAAGTGTGTGTAAATGTGTGTTAGTGTTTTTACTTTTATTTGTGATCTATTATTTTCCTACATTTCTATAATTTTATTTATTACAAATTGTCTCTTAACTAGAAATACTTTTTTTATTTTTACAATAATAAGGGGTGTCTCAAGCTCAAACATGTTGAGAACAACGGTATTTTGCCAACAAATTTGGATCTATAGCTATCTTGGCTGCATAATTCAGGAATGAGATGTTGAGGAAATATTTTTACAGATATTAAAAAATGTATTCAAACTAAAACATTATTAAAATCAAAATGATTCATAAGCTAATAAATAATCATGTTTTCATAGTAAATTATCTTGATGTGGGGTTCTTTAGCATTTCTAAGACACAATTACCTTATAGAAAGCCTTCATTTTGTAAAAATTGCTTTCTGGGTGTACCCAATCACTTCTGAGGTTGGTATCATATTATAAAGCCTGACAACATTCAAACCCTTTTAACCAGTGATGCTGGTGTGAAATAGTTCAACGCTAATGGATATTATTAATGAGCAAGTTTTAGAAAATGTGTTTTCATAAAAAATAAAAAAAATTCTATACTTATCAGAAAAGAAAAGATTGTATTGATCCAACTATTTCATGCCACTTATTACATATTTATATACGTGTCATCAGCTAATTTTACCGAAATTATCAAACAGTCAAATTAAAAACAATTACCTGAGATTTGTTTGTCTGGTAAAGGAGGGATTGGAATCAAACTGAACTTTTCTTCTAGACGCTCATGTAGCCAGTCAAAATGTTTATATCTCCTTGATACTTGGATATTATTAAACTAAAAATAAAAATTGAGATAAACCATTATTTAAAAAAACACACAAGAAAATAAAATTTATTTTAAACAAATAGCAGCATGTGTATACGAAATTAAAAATCTTACCGTTGGAGTAATCTGGTAGGCTATGAAACTCTTCAATCCTTTAAGTTTAGATTCCTTCTTAGGTGAAGCTACTATACAAGAATATGGTTCTAAAATTGAGCTCCATACAATACCTTGATCTGTTTCCTGGGGGGAAAAAAAAAGTTAAAAGATTTAAATAAAAGTGAAACTAATAAATAAATTGAAATATTGATTTAAAAACAAATGTAAGTATCAAGTTAACATATTTGGATTTACTATTGAAATATTGATTTAAAAACAAATGTAAGTATCAAGTCAAGATATTTGAATTTACTATAGAAAAATAGAATGGATGCGTATAGTGTACTGTTTCTATCAGCTAAATAAAATGTTATATTTTAATATTTTAGAAGTGTGATTAGTAAAATTGAAATAATACTTTACATAAAACACAATACAATTTTAAAAATGGTTACATGCTTTTTAATAGTTATAATTACATTAGCCATAGAAGAAATGGAACATTTGTTGTTATTACAGGGTGACCACTCAAACTATAAAATATAATTCCAGATACTATTACTGATTTTCCTGGCATTTTCATTTAAAAAGTATTTTCCTCAAGTTGTAAGACTTTGGTCAATTGGTTACAAAATAAAATGTGTTGTAAAATGTGTGCTGAACAAACTGCAAAATATCAGTATTTAAGCAAGTTAATAAGTACTTCTGCCTAATACCTTGTCTAGTAAACTATTTTAATCTTAAACAATTTCATAAACCTAAAACCACAATTATGTTTTAAAACACTTTAAACTACCGCAAGATAGGTCTTTGTTTTAAAAAAACAACTGCTTTCTCCTGTTGGGAGGCTTTACCACAAGTCACCAAAGGTATGATGATCCTCCCTCCACTAAAAAAAATCTGTGTACAATAATGGAATCCTCATCACATTGTTTTTTTAATGTCTGTATCACAAAGTCATCATTCCACTTGTAATGTGTGCTCCGCCACAATTAGAGAATATACCAGTTAGTATATAATATACAAATGCTCTAGGCCCAGTGGTGGTGGAAACTTATGTGTGTAAGGGGTGGCGGTCATTTAGCAAAGTTGTATTTTATAAAAGCTTACCTCCCCTCCCCAAGCCAAGGGGTGGGATTGGGTACCCTCCCCTGAGATCATCAACAGCATCATCAAATGTGTACAACCTCTGTGGCTGGGTCAGTTTTGTAAAATGCCCCATCTTCCTCTATCCTTCCACTATTCTTCTTTCCTTAATTGCTTGCATACTTTCTGTAATCTGCTATTCCCATCTCTTTCTTTGCCTATCTTGCGATCTTTTACTACATATTTAATTTCCATTATTTTGGCATCCTTTCCTTCTCCATCCTTATTACATACCCATACCATCTTAGTCTTGCTTCCTCTATACTATCTTATGTACTGCTTGTACCCCCCGCCCCACTCTTTCCTGGATAACTTCATTACTAATCTTGTTTCTCCTTGTGATAGCTAACATGCCCCTCACAAACTTCATTCCCATGGCCTCCACTTTACTGGTCTCTCTCTTACATTCAATGTCCATGTTTCTGCTACGTATGTGACAATGGGTATAAAGTATGCCATTTACAACATTTCATACCACCAAGGGCACTTCTCTTCTCCATAGGAGAGCTCTTACACACCTACAGAACTCCTCTTCCTGCTGTACTCTTCTCATCAAATCCTCTTTAATTCCACCTTTCACCTAAATCATGCTTCCAAAATATTTTACGTTTTGTACTTTTTTCGTCTCTCCTCCATCCAACCTTATAGCTTTACTAGGCCTTATCCTCTTTCTTGGCATTACCATCACCTCCCACTTTGCCATGCTAGATTTCATTCCCCACTCTTTCACTTTATCATTCCATTCCTGTAGCTGTTCCTCTTCCCTCTCCACCCATACCCCCAGTAAAACCATACCATCTGTACAGCAAAAACAGGTTCTGGTTCCAAGAATTATAATACTTTATGCCCAAATGGCAGTCAAACCTTATTTTAACAATTATATGGAAGTGTTGGGATTAGAGTGTGTGTACAACATTATCCTAGCTCAAGTAATATCTAGTATCACATGATGTATAAAGATATACAAAATCAGCATTTGGATTATTAAAGGCAACAAACGCCCTTTTAGTAACACCAAATCAACTGTTTTAACCCACTTTGATGGCTGCACGGTCTATGGTGGGGAGATTGAGATCCAAATCTTGGTTGGGTGTACTGAGTGTGGTTTTATCACAATGCTTTTCCATGTTAACACCACACAAATGCGGGTACATTTCCAATAAATATAACCCTCATCTCTTGAAACCATTAGGTTAATTAGTACACAATTGTATAAGCCGCACGGGTAGTAAGACGTGATTCTAAAAAAAGTGTCTAATTCTTCACCAATGTGTCATTTAAATATAAGTTCTGTTTCCTGAGTTATCGAATAATTAAGCTTAAAATAAATTTTTCTAATCTATAAGCTACTTATTAGATTATTTTTATTTTTCTGTTGCACTTTTTAGCATTGTTTTAAATAGGCTGCTTGAATTTTAAGTATATTAATTTGGTGCAATCATGAAACTATTTGTAACATTTTTTTTTTTCAATCCTATAATAGTTTTTAGACAAATATTATAATATAAAGAGAGTATGGGGCAAGGAAAGCTTCCAAGTTTAAATTATAAACTAACCATTTAATTTATGATAATGGATGAATTTCAAAGTTTCTATTCTAAAAAAGTTTAGTATCAATATTTTTTTTTCGCTTTCAAACATTTAAGAAAATATGTTCTTATTTTTTTAATTTTTACTTACTACTTCTCAAAATCATTCACGTGATTAATTTGATTATTTGAGAAATAATTAAATGATTATTCGATAGTTGAAATCTTTGGATAATGGCCATCACTAGTTTAAATGTGAATTATTATTGACCTACTTTAAAACGCATAAGAAATAACATTCCATTATTTAATATACTTCATTTGGTGGGGCCTTAAAAACCAGCTTTCATCTTTCCATTAGTTTTTTAAAAGTAAATAATATTATACTTTTAGGTTAAAACAAAATTCTTATCTTTAGTTCGTGTATATTTTAAAAATGATATAATTTTCAATCTTCTGTCTCGTAAATAAACTATGATAACGTATTAACAACACAATAACAGTAAAACAAGATATTCAGGTAATTTTAAACAGTCCATATAATAAAGTAAGAAATATATATAGCACAGATATTATTTACACTATAAACAGATTTATGAAATTGAAGAAGCAGTTTTGCAACCACGTGTTAAATAAAGCTGACTAAAAGAAACAAAGGCAATGCGATTATGACTTTCTCCCCTCCCCCTCCCTCCCCTGATCAAAATAATGGACTCATCTAACTATAGATGTCTAAGTCAGACTTTGTAACTAGAAACGCCACTTACTTAATGCAATAATAGTTTGTCAAGTTTCTGTAAGGACCAATTGCGCTATTCATTTATTTTTTCTTCACTGTGACGGTTATCAAGCATTCGACCATTTAACCACTGGCATGACGTATGTGTTCTTTAAAAGAAGTAACACCAGATTTAGTCGGACCAACAAGTTGAATCGTCTGTAGCCCGCTCTTTCTCCCTTCCCCACTTCCTTCTACGCTAAGCTGCCTGACCTAGCTTCAAGATGGCTATCACGATAGATAACTGGTGCGGTGTATTTAAAATAAGTCAGTGCTCAGACATTTTTATTCTGATGTGGATAAATTTCGTTCTTGGATTTTAAGATTATTATATTTCATATTTTGAGTAAAACAACATTTTCCTGGATTTTTTTTGGTAATTTTTAAAATTTCTGACTTATTCCTGTTTTTTTCCGACCATATCAAATTCCCGGCTGTTCCCGTTTTCCTGGATGGTATACAGCCTGACTAATGACCTAATGCCAAGTAGAACAACAAGTAGGGTTGAATTTTTGTGAATACACTCACATTATGTCATTTTTGACAACTGGTTTGTGAATATAAGATTGCTCAAATTGAAATTTGACTTTTTTTTAATCTTGACTTTATATTACAATCCTGAGATTTTTTTAAACTGTGCAATCTTAGAAACAATGAAAAAAAATTAAAAATCAAATTGAGAAAATGAAATTTTAGTTTAATTTAAGAAATTAGAATTACACTTATTTACTTACTCTATGGCATTAGGAAGTCGGAAGTTCACCTTATTACACCCTATCTTTATCTTGAGCTAGTCCTACCCTGGAGTGAGGAAGATAGATTTAAGATGAAATTTACCCAAATGTGCATGGAGAAACTATTTGAGAAAACAACAAGTTCACCCAGCCAGGATTAAAACCCCAACCTTCCAGTCAATGGTAAACCAGAATTTATGAGATACACACACATCTTAGTCCAAGTGCAAAATAATACGGGTTATTGTGCTAAATAATATTATATCCATCAGCACCCCCAATATCCTTGTCACTATCACCACCACCACCACCAATACCACATCAACATCATCATCATCATCATTACCACCAACCCCACTTTCAAAATTATTATTATTATTATTATTAGCACCGCGTCTTACTACCCGTTCAGGTTATACACACTTACGCTAATGTGTAATGGTAGGGTGATTGTGAGATGAAATGGAGGACCTACATTTTAACGTGGAATCCGAACCACTGTGGAGGCCTGGCATTCCACACATTCACAAGATGTCTTGTCAGAGGTGAAGGCGGGGTTTGGTAATCAGATAAATCTGTGCCAGGACCGAGGATTGAACCCCGGCCGCCAGCATAGAAGTCTGACACCTTACCCCTAGACCGCCAGGTCACCGACTTACCACTAACAATATCACTACCAACATGATTACCATCACCGATATTCCTATTAATATCATTACCACTACAAATATCCCTATCAACATTATCATTATCATCACCAATACCACTATCAACATCATTGAAACCACCAATATCATTATCATCATTACCGCCACCAATATTATTATCAACAACACTCTCATCATCATAATTATTACAAGGTTGATCCATAATTTATATAGTGCCTGGATTGTTAACTATGCTATCCTGGTAAAATGGTTAACAAGGATAGAATACAGCGAAATCTCCCTTAACAGATATCTATTAATAGTAGATCCTTATTAATATGTATAATGGATATTTTAAATCTTCCTGACAAAATAACATGGGCTCTTATGACAAAACACTGAGTTCAGTCATCCCCTCCTCCTATGCTAGAACTAACTATGTTTTGTATGTTCTTTATTTTAGCACAGTGTCTTACTACTCTTTTGCTTATACACTAACAGATTATTTTGACAAAACTAGATGCAGAAGGACAAATTATGAAGTAGGAATGTATAATGAAAATAAAATTCAAAATGACACATAAAAAGTAAAAATGTTAAGTCTATTAAGTTTAAGTCGAAAGCTTATCAATAAAAACATTCTTCCCACACATTAAATGTCTTTACAGTTTTGAGTTGGATGAGTAAATTCTTTGTTTATGCCATTCCTGTATGTTTAATGTTTTACAAATAGGCCTAGTCTACACATGCAATTTTATTTATATTGATTTGAGTATCATGCAGATTTCACAGTACTCTTCATACAGTATTTATTCATGCATTAGTCGTGATTACAATGTATATCATACTATACAGTGCAATAAATAGATGTTTATAATATATATGCCAGTATACAGATTTATAAAGTTATTTTTTATTTATTTGAAGTATTTAACATATACTTTCTGAACCGACTGAATGTATCAGCACACAAGAATTTCTATAACTGAGTGCCAAAGGGTCTACCAATTTTGCCAGGAGAGGTATTTCCACATACCTCCCAAGGTTCTTTTACAAGCCACAATCAACATGGGACCATCAGTTTTAATTCCTCTCCAAAGGAAGTTGTTCTACAGATTTTTATCGCTCAATAAAAATATGTTGACCTCGGCTGGGTTTGAACCCACAAACAATGGGTCCTGAGGCAAACACCTTACCAGACTACGGAGGTTGATAAACGTAAAAAGAATTTCCTATGTAATAACAAAATTATTTTTATTTTCCCAAATAATGGACACTTTTTAATCCCAGAAGGTGTTCGCTATTAAGAGATCCTACTATAATAATACAATAATGGCGTAGCATTGAAGTACCATGTGTATCACTGAATTTGGTCAAAATTAAAATTAAAAATATGCAATGTAAGGTTCTCAACTTAGCACTTAGAATGATGCTCCCCATATATGTAATATCTATTGCTTTGTAGTATGAGACAGAAAGTGCAGCAAGCTATTGAGGTGTTCTCAATAGAACATATTACTGGCAAATCAGAATGATTGTACGGAGATCTAGGGAAGGCGCAGTGAACACCCAATTCAACTGATATTCAGTAAGCAGTACCTTAACCCCTCTTAGGTGAGAGTCCATCTCCCTGATTGGTTCAAGTGATCGAGAGGATCACAGGATATAACTTATTGATTGAAAAAGTTGGTAAAGGGAGTGAGGCAAGGGCCCATGGTTTGAGACTGGTTGGGATCACTTCTGGGCCTTTAAGTAAATTCACAATACAATCATAACTGGGCTTGGGTTATAAATATTGAAGAAAGTCGGTTTTGTTAAGTAAGCAGGTTAACCCCTAGTAACCAATATGCTTGTAAGACAGGACCCTCATGACAAGCTACACCACTGAGTCATCATGGTTAATCTTGTATTCATGGTTACTTGTCACTTATGTTATCGAGTATGAGTGTCCATTATGTTAACCATTTATCACAATTAAAGTCAATACAACCAGTGAAAAGTTTACCTGGATAAGAGATGAACCAGAAGGGCTCATACAAAGCCAAAGGTTCCAGGTTTGAAGCCAGAGTCCAAGTTATTATTTATCACTTGAGGAAATATGATTCAGTTATAAGACCAGACTGATCCTCATCACATACCAGTTTGTGGAACATACAAATTGTATACTAGTAGTTTGCTCACCTGAATGTAAATTTTATCAGCGTCAGTAATATTTGCTTTTAATGTTCCTAGTATATAGTTCTCTCCTCCAGATTTGACAAATGCAGTGAATCTGTTAAAACTTTTTCTGCCAACTGTGCCCTTTCCATCAAATTTTCCTAAAAAAAAAAAAGTTTCCATAGTCAGTGCCAGTAAGAAATGAATAGATAATGAAGAGAAATTAAAGTTTATGAACTTACAAGAGCATATCTCTTAACTAGGTTAATGATTTACACATTACAGCATGTGTGGCCACATTTTTGATGGGACTTATTTTCAGAGAATATAGTTTAATGGTATTTTTATTACTTGAAATAAGATATACATAAACAATATTAGGAGCCTCAGTTTGAAATAATTGTTATAATGACAAAAAAACAATACTTTTTCATCGAATTTTTAATAGCTGGCTTTATATTTGTTAACGTAACTATCTTTCACAATTCATCTGTCTTAAAACATAATTTTATGATGCTATGCTAGTGAGAAATAAACTACTAGAGTCTATTTCATATTCATATTTACTGTCTTATCTTAAATAGCCCCCAAAATTAGGGTTATGCAATCATAATAACTTTTTATAAATAATACTTATTTAATAAAACAACTTCGGTGTAGCTGTTTGGGATTAAATTCCAGTTAAATGCCATCATTAACATTACTAAATACTTTGAACTTTTATCACTGTAACAACATTTTCCTTGTCATAAGTTTGATAAAAGGGAAATCAAAATAATTTTTTTAGACTTTTAAAGTAGTGTATCTTTTAGGAAGATGAGTTGAATTTTAGTAACCAAATACTTTTATTTTCATTATTATTAGTCAAACTTATATTTTATTATCTATTTATGTACAGGTTAATAATGCAAATTGGGATGGTAGCACTTTAGAAACCACTTAAAATAAATAATCATTCCTTTGCTCTTAACTTATTTCACATCATATAAACACTAAAATTTTACCTTCACATAATACAGCAACATTTTTCTTAATAGTGCTTCAATTGACTACTCTAATCTAATACCAAAGCCTCGCTAGCATTGATAGATGCAGATAAGAACTGGAAAGTTTGTATCAGATTAAGTATAAGTTATCAAAGTTGCCAGTCTTGACTCATTACCACTCAGTCTGATAAGGTTCCACTGAGGCTTTTGACTTGATCAAAGGTTTTAATCAAGAGAAAATTATTTAGGTCCGTTAAATATGTAATTTAACAAAAATTAAATTGGTTGACTAAAAATAATAAGTATGTCTATTAACTTCACAGTTTGTCATCTGGATATTTCAAATAGCTTAAAATGCCATAATTAATGCATAACATCTTGTCAAATTGTCAAACCTCTTTAAAGTTAGGAAGAGATAAGGATAGCAAGATCTGTTATGACGTATTCCAGAAAATGAAAAAGGGTTCTTTTCTCAACAAATGGAATCAATGAATTTAAGAACAAGAGAGCTGTCATCTCCTCAAATATTGATGGCAGAATTTTATGATAGCAAGTCAACATTAAAGTCAATTTAAGATTACATTTTTAACACAAAATTCCCAAAATTGTGTTGAGCAACAGGAACAGAGTAGAATCCTAAAATTCAAGGAAAATCTAGGGGGAAATGGAAGTTTCTTATGCTCTGGAGGGGAAAATTATTCATTAAATTAAATGAGGAAAAATAGTAAGACACGGTGCTAATTTTTTTAAATTAATCATACCAATTACAATTAAGGAGCTTCTATCAATGTTATGTTTGTATTTAATTTTCATTAATAATGTTATTAATTTATCAAAACTTATTTTTTCTTTCATTGAGTATATGCTTACACGATAGCAAGAAAGTGGTGAGAGATGCAGAGAGCAGGAGAGTGGTGAGAGATGCAGGGAGCAAGAGAGTGGTGAGAGATGCAGGGAGAAGGAGAGTGGTGAGAGATGCAGGGAGCAGGAGAGTGGTGAGAGATGCAGGGAGCAGGAGAGTGGTGAGAGATGCAGGGAGCAGGAGAGTGGTGAGAGATGCAGGGAGCAAGAGAACAATAAACAATTACGCTTATGGCAATGTTAATAATGGTATTACATTTTTCTAGTTTATAGGTTTGACAACCTTGAATTTAGGGATGATGATCATCTGGTCATTAGAGTATACATTCTACAGTCAACAGGGGTATATTATATTTTAAATCACATATGCACCCTGCAAAGATTCATATCTTAATCTCCCACCTAACAGTTTTAAGTGAGCTTGATGCCATACATGACCATTGGTGCAAGTGTAGCACTCCTGATGTAAAGCCTAGTAAATGGAATGGGAGGGAGGCAACTTTAGTGCCTATTTGGAATACAAGTGTGAATAATGTGTTTCAACTTAGTTAATAATACTAACTTATACTTACTTACATGCTCTAGGCCATCCAAGGCATTGAAACTCAGAAATTAATTGCCACACTTACAAAAGTATGTCACCTGTCCCTCTCTTGAGCTAGTTCTATCCAGTCCCCCTCATTACACCATAACTCTTTCAGGTCTATTCTAATCCTATCCTCCCATCTGTGTCCAGGTCTTCCCAATGGTCTCTTCCTATTGAGTTTGCCAGTCAGTACACTGAACAAGGTTCTAGAATCTCCCATTCATGCTACATGTTCTGCCCACCATAATCTACTAGACTTGATTATCCTAGCAGTGTCTTATGACTAAAGTGTGTGTAACTCATAATTATGTAACTTACTCCACGCCTCATATCTTCATCCCCTTTTGGAGCTCCCAATGCACCTAGTTTTCAGACACCCTATTTTTGTTATCATGCAAGTTAAGAGTCCACATCCATAGAGAACTGGTAAAATGAGAATTTAGTATATTCTGAGTTTTACATTCCTGACAGCTGGCGGGATGACAGCAACTTAATGATCGAGTAAGAGCATGAATTTCCCGACTATCCTCTTTTCTTATTTTCCAATTTAATATTGTTATAGCTAGTTAAAATAATTGTTCCTAAATATTTAAACTCTGTAACCATGTCAAACATATATATATATAAAGTGTCATACAAGATTAAAATATTTAGGCTAGGTTAGGTTGGCAACAAGTGAACGGATACAATGTTTATTGTTTAGTCAGCACCGATCAACACTAGCGTTTCCAACACGTTCTAACATAGCTGTTACAGGTGCGCATAACAAAGCCTTGTGTGGTCTTAGCACATACATAACATAAAGGTTACTTAAATTGTATAATAATTTATGTTTGATGTGGTTAATGCTGTAAAGGACATGGGAGGAATGAAAGAGTAATACAAACAGGGGGAGGGGAGAGAAGAGAAATAAAAAAAAAGGAAATAAAAATAAAGAAGAGAGAGAGCACATCTTAGTAAAAATAAATGGTACAGAACTCCGCACAGACTTTCTCTCTCAATTGTTTAAAAATGTAGATATTTAATCAAAATTTGTAATATAATATACACTAGCAAACCCAAGAACAAATTGCGCTATACATACGTAAAACTATTTTTACCCACAGTTTTAAATGATATAATTTAATTTTTTAAATTAACGTCTTCATTTGTATATTTGGACCAATAAAAAATATCAATATTGGGTCCCCAAGGGTCAACACTTCATATTAAAATTTTGATTTCCGTTAAAATTTTTGGAATTTTATTAGAGGATGCACATCTTATGGTTATTGCTTTGCTACTAAATAAATTTTTTATAAATTTTGACCAATAAAATAGGTAATTATTGACTATTGAGTCTAAAATGAGAGTGATAGATCATTGCTGTACCAGGGGCAGATCCAGGAACGGGGTATGGGGAGCGCACGACCCCCTTCAAGAAATTAAACCAATTAAATCAATATTAAAGTCAATACTAGTTTTAGTGTCACATAATACTATCTCACTAACAAGATTTCATTTATTAATTTGTTATTGGTAATATTAAGATTGCATTAAATATTAAAGTGATGAAAATAGGCATTAATGAAATAACCCAAATTTAAGTTGTGCACAAACCTTTTTTAAGTTTAAATTTATTTTATCATTTTTATTATCACTATTTCAATGAGTAATAATAAATAAATATCTTTAAAATAATTTTTTTTAAATAACATGCTTTAAACAAAATCTTTGAATAATACCACACACATAATGTGTTAGTATGGCTTCATGGTAGAATTTTGATTTAGAATGAGAAATAACTAGTTATACTATAGAGTGGAATTAAAGTTTGATTGTTTGAAATCTGAATAATTCCATTAATTTTGTATAATTGATTGAATAGCAGAAAACATATTTATATAATAATTGTTATGGTGTTTAAACTTATTTACCTCTTAATAATCAATATTTGTTGATATTCTTATTATTTGCTTATAATACATTTCAATACTAATCGCAAATTTTGAGTTATACCTTTCATTAGAGGATTATTCTCAAGTTTAGCGTAACACTAAAAAATTACCCAAAGATTTATTCTAAAATTCTGAAGTTTTTTATGCCCACATTTCTTGAGGTGCCTCCCCCCGTTCCCACTANTCATGGATTCACCCCTGTGCTGTATAAACACTTACCCTAAGATGTTAAAGGAAAAACATCAACTTCTTGAAATACTTATTTGCTTACTCTATGGCATTAGAAAATTATTGCATTTGAACTTAAGCAGTATCTCTTCACAACTAGAGCTCACAAAATTGTATTAATATATTTGTCAATATTTCCAAAACTATTAGTCTTATAAAAATCTATTTCAAATAAAAGTTTTTTATTTTTAATAGTACTAAAATTGTACAATGATAAGTTATTTAGTATATAAAATAGTTGTGGATATATAGACATTTTTGCTTCTGTAAAGAATCCTATAAGTCATTTCCATGAGAAAATGAAAAAAGCCATTTTGTTTATAAAATATTATAAACAAAATGGCTTGGATGGCATGGATATGGATTTGAATCAAATTCGTTATAGCCGATTTTGAGAAAATGGAATTTTCTCCTTTCACCTTTTAGTAAACTGCTCTTAATTTTAGGGTTTGACAGACACACAGCATTGCAAACACCACTTTTTAGGGTCCGAGGGGTCATGAAACGTCGACATCCATCAATATCTCGAGTTATATTTTTTTGACGGTCGTAATACTTTACCTTGTGTTGGAAAAGTTAAAAAATATATATATTTGCATATAGCTTGAAAACTATTGGCTTGAAAAAATATATTTCAACTGAAATATATGTATTATAAATAGATATACATGTATGCAATGATAAGTAATTTCATATCTCAAAGACTTACGGAGATAAAATTAAAAATTAGAATTTACGCATCAGACCAGAACCCTTAAATTCATTTTGATGAAAAGTTTAACGTAGCCATTTGGTTTGTAATAAGGAAACTATCCTTAATTTTAGGGTTGGATATCCAATTCCAAAAACTCCTAAGGTAATCCTATGAAAACTCTAGATACCAAGATATAGCCCAATCAGTAGAATCCACTTTTCAGAGTTTGATAAGGGGATGGGTCATGAGACGTCGACATCCATCAAACTCCCTATTTCAATTTTTGATGATCACTCACAATACTTGCTCTACCTGTAAGGTAGCGAGAAAGTAAATGTATTGATATTGGGTCCCCAAGGGTCAGCACTTTGTATTAAAATATCTATTTGCGGTTTAAAATTTTTAACATTTTATTAGGGGTTGCACATCTTATCGTTATTGCATTGCTATTAAATTCCTCATTTATAAAGTTTGACAAATAAATTAGGTAAATATTGACTAATGAATCTAAAATGATAGAGATAGATCGTTCCTGTACAAAAATTTCCCCTCTGAGGCTGAAAGAAAGAGAACACACACTTTTTGAGAGACCTACTTATTCCTTAGTGTATGGCATTAGAAAGTTATTGCTTTAAAACTTAAGTAGTATCTCTTTACAACTAAAGCTCACAAAATTGTATTAATATATTTGCCAATATCTCAGAAACTGTTGATTTTTAAAATTATATTTCACATAAAAGTTTCTTAGTTTTAATAGTACTACAATTTTTCAATGAAGAGTTATTTAGTATCTCAAATAGTTGCAGATACGGAAGTTTCTGCTTCTGTAAAGTACCCTAAAAGTCATTTTCATGGGAAAATGAAAATAGCCAGTTTATTTATAATCTTAATCAACACCTAGATACGAATTTTAATGAAAATTGTTAAAGCCAATTTTGAGATGATAGATTTTTTCTCTATTCACTTTTTATTAAACTACTCTTAATTTTGAGGTTAAATGACATACAGACGGCATTGCAAAGATCACCTTTTAGGGTTCGGGGGGTCATGAGACATTCACATCCATCAACATTTCAGGTCAGAGTTTTTTACAATCGCAATACTTTACCTTAAGTGTTTGAAAAATTAAATATATATATATAATTATATATATAGTAAACATGTCTAGGAAATAGTTAATAATTAACGTAAACTAGTAAAATAAATCCAATTTATGTTAAAATAATTATAATTAAAAAACCAAATGATAAACCTATATGAAATAAAGCTAATCATACCTAATGAATAAATATCACCAGAGCTACTAATTGTAGCACTGTCCAATGCATAATTAGTGGAATATCCTTGTGAATTACTATGTGGAGCACTACCCCCTTCGGAATCATCATCCCATTCATCATCCCAATAGTCTTCTGAAGCCTGGGAACATTTTAAAGCACATTAAACTACCCAAAATAACAATATACAATGGCCACTAAAAACGCTTAAAAAAAGTTTATATAAAGACATATTCTTACCTTCATTTTCTTAAACTCCTCTCCATTAAGAGTTAAGGTGAATAAATTCTAGAAAGAATAATTTGTAATAAATAAAATGATAGAATAGTAGATGTTGGAATGTTGGTATTCATTTATGACGAGTTGCAGTTGTTTAGTGTAGCCATATTTGTGATAGCGCATGCGCAGCGTGTGTCTTTACCAGACAATAGACAGTCGAGTCATAGCCGTTATAGTTTGGGGATGCACATTCGTGAACTCGTTACTTGTAACTTTATTGTGCTGACTAATGTTTGTTTTATTGTGTTATCTTGTTTGTTTCGGTTCACTTGACCCGCGGCGATCTTTCTCTAACAGTAGGAAAATAATAGAGCACAAATAAAAGTAAAAACATTAACACATAATTAAACACACTTCGATTTTTCAAAGCTGTAATAGCATCAAGATTTTGAAGTTTGAAGTAATTGTGCTCAATTATTTTCCTATTATTCTATCATTTTATTTATTACAAATTTGTTTGCTCAGTGCACTTTATTTCATAGATATTATAAGAAAGAGTAATTTGTGTTGATATTTTTTAAATGAATAAACACCAGCTCTAAGCATGTACATGCAAACATATAATTAAGGTACTAGTTTCACTACATCAATGCCTTATTTGTACTGGTCCAGTGATAATGAATTACCTTTGTCCAAATATTATGTAAGCTACCTCAGATGATTATTATATTTTTGGGAATCAAAAGGTAACCAACATGTATTAAGAGAGTGCACTTAAAAACTCATGGATACAGAAATGTATAAATGCAACTAGAAATTATTTTAAGTCATAGGACGGTGAACAAGATTAAGATGGACAACATTCCTAGACTGAGAGAAATCCGTAGTTCACAGATAGGGACGAACAGCTAGTAAATGACCACGATTTCATCCAGGGATAGAATACAAGTTCAGTTGTGTCCAGAACTTCAACAGATAATGGTGTTTAAAATTGACCCTCAGCATGGTCTAGGAATAAAGTACAGAAATCATGTACCAACTATTAGTCTGGTACATAATTGTATGTACCATATTATGTCATTAAATTAGTTGAATAGTGGCTTAAAACGTATTTTAAAGTAAGGGATAGGGAAAGAAGCCAACCTTTTTGTTTAATTTTTTTAGCATCAAATCTCACTGTTCAGTTTATAAGCATACGCAATTATTGAGCTAATGAGCTAGGGATGATGAGGGTTGAATTTAGATGAATTGTAACAGCAATTGTATGGGAGGAGAGTGGAAAATCATTTTGCAGAAAAACCCCCCTCAATTAACCTGACCAGGATTCAAAACCCGATCTCCCTGTCATCGGCAGTCTAGTCTATTGCGATAGTGACGCCTTAGTCCATACAACCACCAAAGCAGGAAGCTAAGCCAAAAAGAAAGTTAGGTTAGGTATATACAGGTACAAATACACTTCTTTCTTCATTATTTCACTTCTTCATTCACTTTTCACACTTATTTTCACTTACACAGTTAAACATTTGTTTTAATTTTCAGAGATACTATTTTATAATACTAAGAGATAGGTACACAAATAATACATTATATATATATATAAAAACTCACATTTCTAAAGTATGTAGCCCATATATATATTGGAGCTACATACTTTAGAAATGTGAGTGTATAATATATATATATGTGGGAGAAAATGGAAAATGTGGTTTTCCTTACAGAAATATATTATATATTCGCATCCAATGTCCTTTTCCACTGTTTATCCTTTTAAGTTACTCCTTTTACATGTGTCCGATAATTTTTTACAATTTTCCATTTTCTCCCTTTTGTGTTTTGGTTTTCTTTTTTAGGAAGTTGGGTTGCGCGTTTCACACTTCTCTCTGATGATTTCCATATGAATTGAACCTAGGTTGGGGGATTGGGTAGTAGCGATCGATTTTTCTTCATGAAGCAACAATTATCTCTTTGTCCAATGGAAGCAGTGTGAAGTGTGAACTGTGTTCTTCTTTTCATTGTAAAAGCCATATTGTGTTTGTCTCTTTTATATGTTTCTATCCACCTTTTCTGTAACTTCTTCCAAATATAATAGCCTTGGGACAGAGCATTTTGAAACATTACTTTTGTAAAGTGCTTAACTTTTCTTCTTTTCTGAACAAGAAATTTCACCACAAAGTTTATCATTCCTAAACTTGATTTAGTTTATAAGTATAGCATTGACAAAACCAAAGAAAATAATTCATGCAAGGAGTTATTGCAGAAACAGTAAAATGATCAAGATCTGGAGCCTTATATGTATTTATAGATCGAACACAGGAACATTTTTTTAGCACTGAATCTTACTATTCATTTAAGTTATATATATGCTTGTGTACTAATTATTCCAGTCATGGTGTCTACTCAACTTTCCCAATGAAATTTTCGACTTTTTCTCTGATTTCCGTTGATCATTTCCTAAAATTCCCCAACTCAACTGTACGTCCGTCCCGCCTCCTCCCCAACATGTTTTATTAATCTTTTTTATTAATAATAATTTAAATAAACATTTAGTTTTTACTTATATTAACATGGTCTACTCTGAATTAGAAATATATAACACATAATTATTACACAGATAGAAAAAAAATAGTTTGAATAACATTGTAATTTATTGATTATTATATTCCATATTTGAGTAAAACAACATCCCGGAATTTATTTTTGTACTTTATCAAATTCCTGACTTATTTCCATTTTTTCCTGACCACTTCAAAATTCCCGGCTAATTCCAGTTTTCCCAGATAGTATAAACTCTGGCTAGTGGTTTTAGGGATAAGGACGGTTATGTTTATAGAAAGTCTATTCGCATTTGTGTGGAGGAAGAGTGGAAAAATCACCCTCAGTACATCCGACCAAGAGTCGAACCTCGATCTCCCCATCATCGGCAGTCTAGTCTACTGCAAGAGTAGCGCCTTAAACTATGCAGCCACTGAAACGGGTGCATAAGAAAGTTGCTTCTGATTTTTGTGCTGAGGATATTTATTTTTAAACTTCTCTGTTATTAAAATGTTCATTGTTGTAAGTCCATTAACTCCAATCCTCAAAACGGTGGTTAATGGATTAGTCATAGTCAGTCCTCCACTGCCAAGATCAGAGAAATAGTTAGCATCTGTGTCATGCCCAACTAAAAATCAATGTGACAATTGTATTCTAAACGAACAGACAATCTGTAGTAAGCAAAACAATAAATGTACACAACTGAGGATTCTGGAATCATGTCAATTGTTAGTTGAATACAACTAATCACATCCACAAAACTTTCACCTATTGCATGTCTTGCTATATAACCCGAAACATAATGCAATTGAAGCATGAACCACGAAAAATTACAAATCTAGTAAATTAAACAACAAAATGAACTAAATCAGCAATAATGCATGTGGCTGTGTTGTTGACTGGCCTCAACGCAGTGTTGCCATACTTGAGTATTCCAGGCAGTAACTAAAGACAGTTGTGACAGAGGAGAAGTACAGGCCTTATCTCAGGAAAGCTTCCAACTCAAATGACGGATTATCGTCAGTGCAGAATATATTTATTTCAGTGTTTTATGAGAAGAAGAGATTCTTGGAGGGGATCATTTTAACATATTTACTCATTTGGAAATTAATACGGCCCATAACAAATTTATAATTTGCACAATTATCCTTAAATATAAATCTTGAGAAGTAAGTTTTAAACTATCATTAACCTCTCAGTATTGTCGTTGCCTTGCTAAGTTATTTTTGACTTAATTTTTTTTATTACACATTAACAATAAAAAGTGTATTACTAGTATGTTTATTATACTTTTAGAGTGAATGCAGATCAAAATAAATTTTTTAAATTATAAAATTTTAACAATTATATATCAATATTTTTGGGAGTTAATTTTGCCCGATTTGCAAGAATCATCCACCTTTGTGTTTATACTTTTTGGAAAGGAATTGGTTTTACCTATTTGAATAATGTCAGTTGGTTTTAGATAGTATATGTTGTAACTCCCGTAATAGACTAGACCACTGAGGATAGGGAAGGTAGGGGGTGGTGTTCGAACCGTCTGGTATACTGACGGGAGTTTTTCCTAAATGGTTTTCACCCTCCCTCCATGCAAATGTAAGTATACCTCCTCTAAATTCAACTTTCCTCATTTCTAAAACATTAGCCTAATTAGTACATATGCGTACAGCCTGAACAAGTAGTAAACATGGTGCTTAAAAACATAACATCCTTAGGCTTTTTGACACTACATTATGGAATTTTGATCCTTTGAGTTAATATAGTTTAAAAAGTTTCAGGTTTAGTTATACTATTTTAGTAAAGTATTTACCCAAATTAAAATAATATCTACTTATTAGATTAAGTAGGTTGCTAGGTTTAATGTGTATTAAGTGTGTTATTATTTATTATTATTTAGCACCGCATCTTACTACCCATTCGGGTTATACGCTTTAAGTACTAATTACGCTAATGGATTAGGAATTGGGAAGGTTGAATTAGAGGAAGTGAACCCGAATTTGCGTGGAGGGAGAGTGGAAAACCATTTAGTAAAAACCAACCCCAGTTCACCCGACTGAGATTCAAACCTCGATCTCTCCGTCCTTAGCAGTCGAGCTCAACACGACAAGCGCGTTAGCCAACTACGCCACCGAGGCAGGTATATATTAAGTGTGGCCATTTGAATTAACATGTCATGTTGTCTCGTAATTTGAAATGGCTATCCATCTAATTACCAGTTAGTGAAATATCATTTACAAACTCATTATTGAAACTGAAGCTAATTAGAAAGGAGTTATTTAAAATTGTGAGTTCAGTGAACTCGTTAGTTTTGGTTTGTTCTTTGATCAAAAATATTCTTGGCAATGCTATTCTTAAATAATTTATTTGTGAGTAGTTGTAAATAAAAAAATTAACCCACACCAACATCAGTTGTTGAAAAATATAGTTTAATCCTGAAATTCTAACCTAAAAGTATATAATAAACATTCTTTATGAAGTACATTCCAGTCTAATACCTGTTGCTGAGAGGTTTGATGCTGGCTTGTTTGGTTCTCCCAGGGATCTGGATCTGTTCCCCATTCTTGAATTGGACTTGTAACTGCAGATGTTCCGGTGAAAGCCACAGGGAATGGTGGTGGTGGCATTGCAGGGGGTCGACTGCTTTCCAATTCCTTTTAAGAGGGATACATTTTACTTAGCAATGTATATTAAGGAAACACATTAAACAAAATTTTAGACAAAATTCTTAATCTCTTATAAATAAGGTGATATACTTTATATTAATACTATCATAACCCTGAACAATGTTGGGATGTATTTTTTGATTACATAACTTTCTTAGATGTACGTGAGTGAAAGCACTGGCTTAGCAAATAGGATGTAGCGAGTTAGAAATATATAGAGGAATGCTGACTACTCACAACAATGTTACTCTAGTTGGGGAGTAAATTGAGCTATTAAAGTATTTATTTTGTTGTCATCGGGGCTGACATTATTATCAATTTCGGAAGCAGTTACGCTTCCCTTAGTGGAACATAGCACACTATATCTTCGGGTCATTGGTAGCACTTGTGCTTAGAAGGCAACCGTAGATCCCCGGGTCCCGCATTCGAGTTCTGTAGGGGGTCGCAAGTTGTGTCAGTCATTCCATCAATCTAAGCCTTTAGAAGCAATCCAGTTCTTCCACGTGTGTGAGCGTCCAATCTCTTACATTCCTTTTATACTTAGTTTAACACATTTTGTAATATTTCTTAGTACTTCTATTAAACCAAAATTTGTAGCCCTGCGTATTACTTCGAACCCACACAACTACCTCTCCGTGACCTAAGCCCTTCCGCAAGCTATCCTGAGAGATCCGGCCCACTGGAGGAGGGGTCTTGACAATACCCTGAAAGTTCAAATTTGGTATTTGGTTCAAAATATGTTATTCCAGGTGCCATCCTTTTATTACCCCAAAAAACATAGGACAATGTATAATTAATTGTTATTGATAGTCCACCCAGCTTATCAGTTAATATCTTATCATTATTATTAAATATGTTCCTTATTTCCGGGGTGCATATAGAAATTCTTCTGGGGGCAAGGGGGTACAAAGTAAAGAAGTTACAAGTCAACAGTCAATCCAATCCATTACTCATATAAAACTCATACTTTGAACAAATTACTTTATGAGGCTATATATACGGAATAATCAGTATAATCTAAAGAATTACATTTAGATATTTATTTTAATGATAAATCATATATTTTATTTATCCATCATGTTTGCCGGGGAGGAGGTTGGCCTGGGGATACCAAACACCTCCCCCACATGTGTGCATCCCTGGCTTTATTTAAATTGTGCATGGCACAATTGTGTTTACTCCATCAAGAAGCTCTAGGTTTATAAATCTAGGCTTATAATTTAATTTAAGAGTCAATCGTCAATCTCGGAAAGCTATGTAATCAATTATTTATTAAATTGGACTCAAGTGATTTAATAGTTAAAACAGAACATTGTCTAAAGATATGCAGCAATCAATTTTAATTGCATTTATCTTGTCATATCAACCACTTTTAGGATCATAGCATCGCTATGCCCTTCCCTCTCCCTCTACAAAGTTTCCAATCAAGGCCAGATCTGAAAACGCCAACTCGCACCACTAGAATGTGTGCACCAGGGACAATCCAGGATGACCAGGGTGCACTCACAGAAGACAACACCCTCGAAGGAGGAGGTGAGAAAAGAGAAGGAAGTGTCTTCCTCTTCAGCTTTTAAATTAATGAAAATATAAATGTGATTAGAAATAAGGACAATGGTAACATTTGCATATCCTGTCTTGTAACTCAGGGACTGATTTAACGTAAATTGCTATGTGTAAAAAGTTTGGAAATAAAAAGGTATCAGAATGAAGAGAGATAAATCCTCATACACAAAGTGTATAACCCGAACGGGTAGTAAGACACGGTGCTGATCCCTAGTTAATTTGGGTAGTGCCCCCTTCCCTGGAGAAAGCCCAATCCTCTTCCTAGAGTGTGCAGAAAATGTCCTGCCAGAACTTCTCCTGGCCATCCCAGAGATATCCCACATGAAAACACACAAAAAAAAGAGGAGCCTGTGGAGTAAAGAATATAAAGAAGAGAACTTTGACATTCATCCATTCTCACCAGAGCCCTTTCAACCAGGTCCCCTCTGGAACTGCTTCAATACCATTTTTTCTCACGACCAAAAACCATTGGATAAAACTTATCCCCTATTTTTTCCATGACCAAAAACCCTTGGATACAGCCTATCCCCTATTTTTCTCATGACCAAAAACCCTTGGATACAGCCTATCCCCTATTTTTCTCATGACCAAAACCCTTGAAACCAACGTATTCCCTTGAAGGACATGAATTGGGACATCAAGGACGTTCTCATGCAGAAATTAAATTAGTATCTACAATCTGCTGGGTTTGTGTTTGTATATTTCAAACAGCTGGTCCCAACCCTGGATAAAGTAAGGGGGTTGTTGGTGGGGAACCAGCTCACCATGTAAAAATATCCAGGTCTTCAAACCCCATTGACAGCCTCGGAAAAAGATGGAATGTAAAGATGATAATTGCTAAATGGACAGGAATATGATTTGGAACATGGAATATTCAAAGAAAGTAATCTCCTGGGACTATGACATTAGTGGTCTCAGAAACCTAGGGCTATGAAATTAGTATTCTCAGAAACCCAGAAGTATAATCTAATTGTAGCACTACAATAAATAAGATGGACTGGAGAGGGGACAATTCAGAAAGACAAAGCAGTAATATTTTATGGTGGATGCACAGATCAACATGTATTTGAAAGAGGTTTAATCATAAGCAATATGTTGAACTCAATGAAACATACAGGCATTCAAGCCAGTAGATAAGAGGATATTGTATACCCCAGTGAAGAACAGAAGGAGAAACATCACATTTATTACAGCACGTGCACCTACGGAAGTGAGTGCCGAAGAGGAAATAAGGAATTCTATGAACAGTTGGAAAAAATATTTTAAGTATGAGTGCTACATAAATAAATATTGTTCTTGGATATTGAATTGCAAAGGTGGGAAAGGAGGTGGTGTTTAGGCTAACACTAGGTAGGGAGAGAGTTCACGAAGTGACCAATGATAACATAGCAAAAAACTGAATAGTGAGCCCAACAACATTTGCGCTTAAGAGAAAACATAGAGGAACATGGACCTCACCAGAAAACAATATAGTGAATCAGAGTGAACATGTAATAATAGAGGCATAATGTAGAAAATGGATATAAGGTGTGAGAACATTCTAAGGTGAGGATAGCAAAAGCAATCATTTTCTGGTATGTGATAAAATGAGGCTCGGGTATAAACAACCAAGGAGAGAATGATAAATACAATAGTGGCATATGACAACATTAAGGTAGAACTAAGAAAATTGCAAGAAATATTAAGTAAAAGTAGAGAGCAGATTTGAAGCTTCTGGATGAGAAAGAAGTGGAAGAAGAAAAAGGAAGTAAAAAATGGAAAAACTCTAGAGTGAAGTACAGAGGGCAGTAAAACAATAGAGAAGACAAGGGGGTAAAAGGGAAAACAAGGTAAATATGCTAATGGTTTAGCGGTTTATGTGAAGAAGCATTACGTAAGAGGAAGATGGTATGAAAGGAATAAATACAGGACAAAAGAAAAATAGTGAATACACACACATTGTGCAGTCTAAGAAAAAGAAACAGCAAGGGGGTTAACAGAAAAACGAGTCAACACGAGAAAGATAGTGGATGGAGTTTAAGAGGAACTACATAAATAATCACGCCATTTCCTTACGGGTTAAGCAAAAAGCTGTGCATATACGAGGTGTGGCTAATAAATAACCGGACTTATTTTTTTGCCAAATACCTGAGGTCTCAGCAACAACCAGCAGGGCCAGATATTGATCTATGTTATTTTTTACCTCTACCTTCCAAATTTCAAGGTCGTGTGACCAACAGTTCGGCTGTAGCCTTTGTTCGAAGTGGACCGTGTACCTGAGCTTCGTCGGAATTATGTTGAGTGTAAAAGGTGAGCAGTGTGTCAGCATGAAGTTTCTTGTAAAAATTGGGAAACCGTCTACAGAAACGTACAGTTTATTAAAGGAAGTTTATGTTGATCATTGTTTATCTTATACTCAAGTGTTCGATTGGTTTAAGAAATTTAAGGAGGGGAGGAAACATATTGAAGACGATCTGCGCCCCATGCAATCCTCACACATCAAAAACAGATGCTAATATTTAAAAAGTGAGTGAAATTGTTAGAAAAAATCGACACTTAAGCATTCGAGCAATTGCTGACTTAGTTAATATCGATAAGAAAACTGTTCTACAAATTTTACATGAAAATTTATATATAAAAAAAGTTTCCTCTAAAATGGTGCTGAAACTGCTCACTGTTGAGCAAAAGGAAACTCGAATGAACATTTGTGCTGACATCCTTCATAGCATCGAAAAGAATCCAAACATTTTATAAAATGTGATTACTTGTGACGAATCATGGGTTTTTTTCAACTCGACCCTGAAACTAAGCGTTAATCCAGGCATTGGAAGAGTCCCAGTTCACAGAGACAAAATAAATCCTGAATGATCAAGTCAAAATTTAAAGCAATGATGATAGTTTTTTTTTTATAACCAAGGGATTGTTCACATTGATTGGGTACCTGAAAGTCAGACTTAACCAGGTTTACTATAAGGAGGTTTTGCATAAGAAGAATAAGACATGAAATGTGGAAGAACGGCTCGTGTATTCTTCATCAGGACAACACACCAACACATAAAGCGCTGTCTATCCAGAGGTTTTTGGTGAAGCACAAGATTCCGATGTTGGAACATCCACCTTATTCACCTGATCTAGCCCCGTGTGACTTTTTTCTGTTCCCAAGATCAAGTCTGTACTAAAAGGAGCCTGTTTTGAGTCTGTTGATGCTGTGAAGAGAAAAGCGGCGAAGCTCATGAACAGCCTCTCAGAAAAGGACCTGAAACATTGCTTCCAACAGTGGAAGATTCGTATGGTGAGGTGTAGGGATCAGGGAGGGGACTACATTGAAGCTGATAACATGTCCATAGAGTAATTTTGTAAATACAATTTTTTAGAGCATCAGTCCAGTTATTTAATAGCCAAACCTTGCATATCAAAATACAACTCTATACTTAATCCGTACTCACTAACTTTCTCCACACTTCCCTATCCTCGAATACTCCCTTTGCTTCAACATCCGTACATGAGTCAGAGCCATACATGCTCTTTTATTTTGTAAACTTTTAATCTTTATCTTTTCACACATTTGATTAAATTATTATTATTAGCACCGCGTCTTACTACCCGTTCGGGTTATACGCACTTATGCTAATGTGAAATGGTAGGGTGATTGTGAGATGAAATGAAGGACCTACAGTTTAACGTGGAATCTGAACCACGGTGGAGGCCTGGCATTCCTCACATTCACAAGATGTCTTGTCAGAGGTGAAGGAAGGGTTTGGTAATCAGATAAATCTTTGCCGAGACCGAGGATTGAACCCCGGCCGCCAGCATAGAAGTCTGACACCTTACCCCTAGACCGCCAGGTCACCATCATTTGATTAAAACATTTAACCATATCTTACATGGCCTACCCCTTCCTTTTGATCCACACACTCTTCAATTATATAATTGCTTCCTCTTACATTATATATTTGCTTGGTCACTCGATCCACACTCATCCTCTCAACATGCCCAAACAGGGTGTCTACCCGAGTGTAGTTTTGAAATTCCAGTATATTTACAGTATTTCCAGTATTTAAAGTATATTTTTTTTTAAGAAATCCAGTATATATGAAAGGTTCTCAGAGACAAACAATCCCTATGTCAAAATCTAAAAAATGATAGAAAGTTAGGGTAGGCTTAGGTCTGTCATAGTTAAACATTTTTACATCAAGAATCAAGTGTTTTGACACACATATTCTAGTATATACTAAGGATGGGACCCTAGAGCCTACTAGGAATATTCATGGATTCAAGATTCAAACCATAATAATTTTGTTTGAATAGGTACTAGGTTTGAGTTATTTTTTAAAAGTATTAAAATAGTTAAATAGTTTATTGTGGTTAAAACCAAAATAATGATAGGAAAAATCTAACAACCAAACCCCAGATGATTAATTTATCATTTAATGTAAATAAAATCAAAAGTGAAGCAAAAATCCTAGTTTTTGGGAAAGTTAAACACTTATGCTTATAATATATTCTAAAATTCAGATTTTAATTAGGGATTTGAGAGAAAAATGAAGTTTCAGATTTGAAAAAAGATGGATCTGACCCATCTTTGATATACGTGCATACACACCCACACATATTTTTTGAACGACCTATACCACCGTCGACCTCGGTGGTGTTGGGGGTAAAGTGCTTGCCTCAGGACCCAATGTTTGTGGGTTCGAACCCAAAAGAGGTCCGAAGGCTTTTTCTTTAGCGAGAAAAAATCATAGCTCAACATCCTTCAGAGGGGAAATAAAGCCGTTGGTTCCATGTCATGTAAAAGAACCCTGGAAGTTATGTGAAGATACCTCTCCTGGCTTAATTGGTAGGTCATTTCACTTCCCTCGTAGAACTTTAGAGGTACAAGTAATCAGCCTTGATGGCGCAACTTCAAAGAATGATTACAAACAAGAAGTTTACTCAACCACAAAAACTAACTATTATCCCCAACACCCCTTGACAATCGATACTTTCCACAAGTTATATTTTTGAAAGTGAATTTGTTTAGTAATAATGATACAGAATCTTCAATGAAAAATAACCAACAAATATTATGTTGATAAGAATTACTTAGAAATAAAGATAATTACAGCTACCTAACATTATTAAAAATTAAGTTGATAAAACCAAAAACCAAAAAACAAAATATTTTTTAATGTAGGCAAAAGTTAAAATTCATTCAACCACAAAACTTTTTCAATTTTTGCATTTCATGTTCCAACACTTCTGCCTCTTCCTTTGCTTTCTGTAAAACTTTTCTTCTTTTCACTTCTAATTTTCTTATTTATTTAGATGCTGTTTTTCTTTTTTTACTTAAGTCTACTTCAATCTTTTTCTTCTTTTCAAGCACTTCTTCCCTTATTTCGTATGCATTTCTCACAGCAATAATCATATTTTTTTTAAATTGTCATATTTAGAAGTCCCCCGGCTCCAGTGACTGCATCATGAGTTACATGTTGAGTAATAAGGCTGTCCTCATGTAGGTTTTCGACCAGACATTCTTTATTCACAGAAAAACTTCGTTCAATGGCTGTGTTGCTATGAAAGAAAACAAGAATTTGTTTAGTGAAATATTATAGTTCCTGGGATGCATTTACTCTAGAAAAAATATTCATGAAGAACTTTTCAAACTGATCACCATTTTGAAGTGAATTGTTTAAGGTAGTCAATAACTTCTTGCTTTGATACAAAGTCCAGGTAGTCTCTTTTTACAAGATCAGCTTGCACGCTAGATAGTACAACATCCGCTTGCACGCTAGATAGTTGTTTCTTGTCTAGTAGGACTTCTAATGCACAAGTTATCCTATTGGTTCTAACAGATGGATTGAGCATGACTGTGGGAGAGAGACAATTAGCACCCTTGACAATTTTGTAGGAGAGAGGACACTTGTGTAAAAGTTTGTTACAGAGATCAACTAGGAATTGACAATCTCCTCTGAACTGAAGTATCTTGATGTCTTTAAATCCTTTCAAAGCTGCTGATGCTGCAAACCCAATATCTACAATAGGGAGTGATTTCATGTTGGATTGTTTCTTTAAATCAACGGCTAACAATTTTTTGGAAGTATTTGCTGAATTCATTACATCAAATTTTACAATTCTGTTCAAGTGCTCAAGTAGTTTATTTAGATCTGCAAACATAAATAGCAATAGAGGTTGATTGCTCTGATATTCGGTGAGAAATTGCTCCAACTCAAGTGAAACTGACAGCATGAACCTCAACTTTGATGTGAGAAGTTCATCCTTCACCAAATTGCTTAATGTTTGAAAATTATCAGATTTTGGAGGATGCTTGTTAGAGTAAAAATACTGTTTTAAATATGTCAGCATTGACATTGTTTTCTCTAAAACCCTTGAGTTTTCTACCCATCTAATAGAACAAGACTTCATCAGGAAAAGAGATGATCCTGTTATTCTTTGATAGTCTCCATGTCTTGTTGAAAAATATTTAAATAAATAATATGGTGAGCGCAAAAAACTGGTAAATAGTCCAACTAGAGTAGGCACCATGGACAATGTGTAAAAAAACAAGTTCCAAATTTCAGTAACTCAGGATCTTGAGGACAATCTTCCTTCAAGTAACTTTTGAGATCACTTAAAAATGCGAGATTTACATTTGGTCCATCCACGGAAACTTGAAGCATTTAAGATTAATAGATCTTGAGCTGTTGCATGACCTAAAACGCAAGATGTTAAATATCTTGTATGAATTTCATTTTCACTCCAGAAGTGAACCACAACATCCATCTGGGTCTTCTGAGCCACAGTATTTATACTCTCATCACATGATACGATGAAATTAGCATTGATTATCCATAGTCGCATGCTCGCTTTTGAAAAAAGGACCTAGTCCATACACAATGACATATCCAAGTTTATCTGTATGCATTTGAAATTTATGGGCAATATCACTATCGGAAAACATTACCTACTTTAAAAAGATCACTACAAGCAGAAGAATGTGTCATTACTTGATTAATAGCCCACAATATTTCAGCACGAGAAACTTCATCTTTGACAAGGAAGCTCTGAATAGAACAACTAGGTCTCGTTTCAGGTTTCAAAACTACTTCATGGTCATTAGCACTAAAATGTACATCTTCATGTAGGCCTACAGATGACACTGTAGGGACCAAGTCTAATATTTTTTTACTCCCACTATCAGCTTTCACTCTGTCGACATGCTTCTTTCCCTTGGCATGAGCTCGGATTGAAGATATTCCCACGTTACTTATATCAAAGTTAGTTTTACACAAAGAACAATGGCCTTTACTTTGATCACAATCCACTTTTTGTAGCTACAGCCAATCTTTAAACACTGTACTGTCCAACCAATCATGTTTAAGAGAGGTTTTTCCTCTGAGTTTACTCATTTTTCCTTAAACACAAAGGTCACAAGATAAACAAGTGGGATTTGCAGAATACTCATACCAGGCGAAGCTTAGAAATGGTAGTTTTTCTTTTGGGTGGATAAAGAGGGGGGAGGGTTAGAGGGGGGGTGAAGTGAAGAACACCACAAACACTGTACTGTATCATTGGAATGTCAAGGTCAGGCAGGTACACCAATAGTTTGAAGTGGTGTTTAAACTTGAGCAGTTATTATTATTATTATTACCACCGCATCTTACTACCCATTTGGTTTATATGCACGTACGCTAATGTGTAATGGTAGGGTGATTGTGAGATGAAATGGAGGACCTAGAGTTTAACGTGGGATCCGAACTACATTGGAGGCCTGGCAGTCCTCACATTCACAAGTTGTGATCAATACACGTCTTGTCAGAGGTGAAGGAAGGGTTTGGCAATCATATAAATCTGTGTCGGGACCGAGGATTGAACCCCGGACCCCAGCACAGAAGTCCAACACCTTACCCCTAGACCACGAGGTCACCCAACTTGTGCAGCTACTAGTCACTCATCACTCATAATGGTTACTGCTGGAAAAAGTTTGGTGGGGGGTGGGGGTGGGGGGAAGGGTAAGGGGGAGGTTAGCTGCTAGTGTAGTCAAAACAGTTATTTGTTTCTTTCTCTAGTAAGGGGGAGAGAGGGTTTAGTGTAGAGACTGAGAATAGAAAGGTCAGCAAGGGAGGCAAACATCCCCACTGCAAGGTCTTCTACAAGGTCAACTAATTGGGTGGCAAACAAGATAAACCATAGGGGGAGTGAGGGGTGGTCAAAATATAACTATATTATTAATCCATCGGCACAGTGAGGTCATTAGACACTTGAACAATATAAAAAAGCATAGTAAGATCCCCACAGGGGAGAGACATAATAATTCACCTTCAAATGCAGGTGAATGCACAATGTAAAAGAACAATATGTATGTAGGTGTATATATATATATCACTATGATAAAATACCCATTCAAGACACTCCTTAGGAGTGCTCAAATGGGCTAGTGGTACAAATTTAGTGATACACCTACTAAAAAAACACAGGTGTATACACTACATTAAAATATAACACGTTAAAAGGACAAAACAAACATATTAAAATAGAATATGTTAAAAAGACCAAACAAACACATTAAAATTTACTAAATAATGTTAAAAATGGTCTCAATATGAGATAAAATCCAAATGAGCCACTTTATAAAAGTGACTCAAATGGCATTTAAAAGATTCGGCTAGCATAAAAGACATGGTGCTAAAAAATAGTAGTATGAATGTTCCTTTTTTTTAAAAAAAAAAGCAGTTGTTTTTAAGGTAGTATAGTATGTTGCATAACTCCTCTAGCATAAAAGTGAAATAGATGATTTACAAAATATATCAATTTAAGAGAGCCTGCTTTATTTTTGGCCATAAACAAAACTGGGAAACTTATTTTTAAATATATTTTAACATTTCAACCACACTCAAACAAATAGAAGATTAGGTTAAGAGAAATTTATTTACTAGCCTAAATTTATAAAAAAAACACAAGATGTTTAAAAATATATATTTTACATACCCACTTCTGTAATAGTTTTACACTTTAGCAGATTTTATTTCTATTTTAGTTTTTATACATTTTTTTCCTCCGCCCGCTTTGGTGGCCGCATGGTCTAACACTACTCTCCCAGTAAACTAGACAGCTGATGACAGGGAGATCAAGGTTCGAATCTTGGTCGAGCAGACTGAGGGTAGTTTTTCCAAAACAGTTTTCCACTTTCCCTCCAGAAAAATGCGAGTACACTTCCTCTAAATATAACTTTCCTAATCCCTAAGACCATTAAAGATGACACCAGAAGCAATCACCCCATATGTAATCAATACCCGCTGATGCTCACACTGTCTAAAGCATCAGCCTCCCAATATAATGGAGCACCTAGGTGACAAGTTGTTCTGGACTCAGCTGGGTGAAGTTGTTTTTTTTTTCACATGTAAATTTTACGGCCGTTTTCTCTCAGCCCTTCCCATTCAAAATGCTCCATATACTTTTAATGTTTTGAACAATTATGTACACTCCATTTTATCTCAGATTAAATTGCGCCCGGAATAAAATTCTTATAGAATATTTAGAAAAAATTGTATTGCTCTATCAGGGTATCTACTGAATCCTGGAAACAAAATTTCTTGAGAGTTTAGGGTACTAGGTGATTTTCAGAATTGGCCATGCTTTGAAAAATCCTATAAATATATTGAGCTTATGATTAAAAATTACATGGATTTGGCAGTTTAACAATCATAATTAATGTTTATTCATAAAGATCATTCACTATTGCTAATTAATTTTAGAAAAATAATTATGAATTTAATAAAATAAATAATGTGTTTTGTAATTGTAGTCTTAAAAATCATTAACAAAACTTGTGTCTAGCTTTCCCCTAATTCAAAAAAAAAAATTAATATGTAATATAATTTAAATTTTAATTATTTTCAATTGCTTTTTGTTAAATTTTAACTACTCAGAAAAAAATGTTTAGCCAGGGCTTACAGTTTCTTAACTTGGTTTTATAAAAAAAATGCATAAACTTCTTTCTTAATGTAAGCCAAATGTAAAAGTGAAATTCAAATTGAGATCATGTTATAATTCTTCAAACACTTAATACAGTACCTTAAATTATATTTTAAAATACTATATTCCTCACACAAAAGACAATTTGTTTGTCACATGTTTATGCATCAGTAAACCATAAACGAATTACTTGTAAGAACCCGTCTCTGCATATTTCAAAGGTAGTACATTTTAAATTGTACATGCTTTGAATAATTTATATTGTCAATAATAATAATAATAGTAATAATAATATTTAGCACCGCGTCTTACTACTCGTTCGGGTTATACGCTTTAAGTACTAATTACTCTAATGGATTAGGAATGTTTAATTAGAGGAAGTGAACCCCCATTTGTGTGGAGGGAGAGTGGAAAACCATTTAGGAAAAACCAGCTCCAGTTCACCCGACCGAGATTCGAACCTCGATCTCCCCGTCCTCAGCAGTCGAGCTCGACACGACAAGCGTGTTAGCCAACTACGCCACCAAGGTGGTTCATATTGCCTATAGTTGGTGCGGTTATTTAAAGGTAAAATGTATGAAAAAAGTTGATTTTTTATATATTTTATGATATTTATCTGCAATTAGTAGCTAAAACATTTTTTATTATGTTTTTAAAGAGCTGTTGTACATTTAAAAAAAAATATTTTAGTTACTCCAAAATTCTCTGAGAATTTCCACACAAAGAGAAATTTCCTGGGAATTCTCAATGTGTAGACATCTTGTCTATTTTTAAATTAATCTTGGAATAACCTAATAATGAATTTAGAAATTTGTATATTTTATTTTTAGATGTTTTAACAATTGAAAAGAAAGATATAACTTATTTATTCTGCCTTAAAAAATAGTATTTCAATTAATTTCACATCCTGGATCATTTGAAGCATAAAATATAAAATGGTTCTACAGTATAAGATGAGTGCTACCTTGACCATTAGCACAATTGGTGTTTCTGTTAAATGGCATGTGAAATTAAATTTGAAAAAACCTATGTTCAGGTCTCTGACAGGAGTGGTCCCAAGTACTGCAACCAATAAGATTGTTCCATTTAGAAATATGTACTTATAAAACACAAGACATGAGTAGATGGAAACATTTCATCATCATAGCTTGAGTTAATCATACTTCAACATAAGCTGCAGGGAAGAGTCCAGTTTGTCCCAGACTGTTGACACCTTCCCACCATCCCTCACCAACATCCTGTCTGGTTACAGTCAAAATATCCCCAGCAGTGATTGTTAACTCTGCAGTGCCAGATTCTCCATTGAAGTCATACAACGCTCGCACCTACAACATTACAAACATTATTATCATAATGAACCAACCAAAACAAAGACAGAAAGAAGGACAAGCTAGTGAGAGAGACTGGAAACAATTCTAGGGAACCCTATGTCTTGCCTGTGTAGACATCTGTAGGCTAATTTTACACATATATTAAATTCCTGGCGCTAGAAATGTGTCTAAGGTTTTAGGTCATGATTTAGTCTATTCTTGTGTGCTTTTAATGATCACAGGGTTGTGCTGTTATAGCTCACAAATATACAGTAGAGCATCAATTAATTGAACTAATTTGGACCATGAGTTGTTTGGATAATCTAATTGTTTGGTTAGTCAAAGTCAAGAAGTAAGGCAACCTATACATAGTCATCACACCAGAAAAAATAAAAATTTATTGTGGAAAAGTAAATTATTAGGAGACAAAGTTAAAAAACCACACAACATGAATTTGAAGAGAAGAACGTTGCTGAAACCTATTCCACACCTACTCATAACTTTATTTCACAATACAATCAACAGAGAGTTTTATATTACAATGGTAGAACCATTTGTGGACCCTCTTTCAGGGAAAGAACTCAAGAAAACATAGTTTCAAAAGGACAATGCAATTGTCCATGCTACCAACAACTTCATGGCTTGTTTTTAATGTGTTTACTGGATGACTTATCGCAAGAAAAATATTTGAACATACAGTTTGTAGATCTCATTTAAAAAAATACGTACGGTAAACCACCCGAGAAAAATACAAATGTTAACCATGTCTCCACCATTGTGTTCTAGAAAAAGATTTCACAAGAATTTTGAGTGCCTGAATATATTGTGCATCAATTTAGGAATCTGCTAGATAAAAAAAGAATTTTCTCCACAATTGAACCTCGCCATGGAAAAGCACTTTCACCTTATAGAGCCTACTGAAAATTTTATCATGATGAGTAATCCAGCCAAAAACAAAGAATGAAATACAGAGTTAGTATCAAGAAAAATATCCTTATTCAGAAGACTGAAGATTTTTCAAAATTTTGTACATTGAGTCCTAAATGGTGTGTTCTTGTGGGGTCTTCTAAAACTCATTGTGTATGTATGCACTATACATAAAACGTTAAACTTCTACTTAATACTGTACAGTTAGAAGAGTCCTATACTGACCTAATTAATGTGTACAGAAAAGAAAACCCAAAATGCATGTTATGGTGTTATAAAACCTCTCCCCCAAAAATCATATTACCGGTAGAGAATATCTTGAAGGGTAAGTTTGAAGAATATGACACAGTTGATAAAAGTGATCATTATCAATGGCTATCAATTGATAGAACCCAAATGCAAAAGATGACTTTTAGGCCCTACTTCATACTAGGTTACCATGTCTTTCAAGGAAAAAAGAGGACATTCTTTTAAAAATTGGTATATAAATATTAAAACCAACATTCAAATGAAATTTTGCACACAAATAAAACATACCCATTTCAATTGCCGAATGGTCTAAGGTGTCAACTTAGTATAAATCAAGGTATTGAATGAAAAACCCAATGGGAAGACCCAGATCCAAATTGGAGGATAACATTTGGATAGACCTCAGAAAGAAAGGGTGTAATGAGATAGACTGGATAAAATTAGCTCAAGATAGGGATAAGTGGCGTGCTTTTGTGAGTGTAGCAATGAACTTTCGAGTTACTAAAATGCCATAGAGGTGGTAAGTAATTTTTCATTATTATCAAACTTGTTCAAACCTGGTATTATTCGATTTGCCATCTTAAGTATATAATAATGATAAAATAATAGTCATAATTTTAACACAAGAAAGAAAATGATTTATATAAGTGTGTGATATAAGGTATTATTCCTCTTTTGTCTTGATTCATTTAGTATCTTAACATGAAATTTCCAAATTTTAAAAGCCAATTTAAAGGACTGCGAGCATAAGCTATTAGGTAGACAGCATTACCAAGATAACATAAACTTACCCTGGACATTTTTTTTCTATCCAAAATAATTAAAATCAAAGATTACGCCCACGTCAACAAATGCCAAAAGAGTTAAGGCCTGTATGGTGATTCACCAAAATGTAATTCTTTATTACCATACATTCATAATAACTCTAAAGCATCAAACATTATAAATGACAAATACAAAATATTGTTTAGGAACGACAGTATGATGTCTTTGAATGTAGAATCTTAATAAAATGACATTTACGACTACAGAGAGTGGTGTTATGTAATAAAAAAAAAAAGTTATTGCAGTTTAGCCAACAAGATATTTAAAATGGTACAATAGAGTAACGCAAATCTAATGTTAACAAGTAGATTCCCTATAATATAACTGGAAAGATAACTGCGGGCAGAATTTTCGAGCTGTCGTCTGCACACTATTGTATAAGAGAGAAGGAAACTTACGGGTGTTTCCTTCTACCTTGCACACATACAAGGCAATGTGACATTTTGACATAATTCGCTAATTTTGATCAATATATGAAATAAATCAATGTATCATTATTTAAAATAAATAAATGGGTTAATAAAAGGTTTGAAGAGTATAACTAAGTTCAACACTCATGACTTATTTCTTTAAATAAGTTGATTTAGGCTAAAATAATAATACTTCCTACAAGCCTATAAGATAAATGATCGTTTGAACGTAAGAATGCTACACAAAGTTTGTCATTCGAACAAAAGTAACCAGGTTTTTAGTAAACTTATTTCATCATAGTAATTGAACATTAAATATAGTATGGTTTATAAGCAAAGCAACATACAAGCTGAGAGTCAACATTAAATATATAGTAATATACCGGTATTTAGTAATAATTCCTACAAGCCCTATAACCTAAATGATCATTTGAATGTAAGACTACTACACAAAGTTTGTCATTCTGTGGCATGTCAACTATGTAAAATTGACATCTACACCACGAGTCTACATAAAAGATTTGCTCGCAAAAGCTACTTGAAGTAAGCCTTAAGGATATCGCTGAGACAGGACAGCTCCGAGGGCATAGGATGAAGCATCTGCCTTAAGTTCAAAAGGAAGCGAAAAATCAGCATTCTCAGTACCTTAGGGGACACCAAACATTGCTTAATTTTAGAAAAGGAGTTTTTTGTTCGTATTCCCAGACAAATTGTACACCCGTCTTCTTTAACTGGATTAATGGAGTTGCTAGCTCTGAAAAAGAAGGAATAAACTTCGAATAATAGGCACACATCCCCATAAAACGTTGAATTTATTTCAAATTCTTGGGGGCCGGGAAGTTAACTATAGGACTAATCCACTCCGGGTCTACAAGGATATTTTCCCTAGAAGTGACATAACCCAAATATTTAATACAATCAGTGCCCCACGTCACATTATCCGGGTTTACAGTTATAACTGCCTCTCTAAGGCGCTGAAAAACTAATTTGACATGTTCACAATTCTCTTCTAAGGACTGACTATACACACAGATGTCGACCAGGTAATTAAACACAAATTTGAATTTAAAATCTGCCAACATATGGTCCAAAACTCGACTCAAAGCCGCTCCTCCACAAGTAATCCCGAGGGGGACTCTATTATATTCATAACAGCCTAAAGGGGTAACAAAAGCGGTATCTGCTTAGAATCCTCAGTAAGTGCACACTGAAGAAAACTATCATTCAGGTCTATTAAACTATAAACAATATTAAAAATCTTAAACTGTACATAGTCAGGTATAATATGCTTCAACATCTACTTTCCATGACTGGATGGGCTCGGATATAGCCACCATGCTTTCGAGAAGAAAATACTACAAGTGTGTAAAATAACACTCACGAGACGAATCCTTAGAAAAATACTATTTCTGAACCCAAAGAAGATAATTAAAACTGATTTATTTAGTAACAATATCCTTCAAGTCTTACTCACCATAATAGGATGTGCTCGGATACAATCACCATGCTTTCAAGGAAATTGCGACGAGTTTGGTGGAGACACCAGCGTGGTAAATCTCACACGCATCCTCGCTGCATCACCCAATATTTGAAATGGATGAGACCAGCTTGGAAGCAAAGTCTCTAGCCTAGAGCGCTGCTGCCCTTGCGGCGTTACTTGGGACTTCAGTTTTTTACTCCCCCCTTGTCTCTTTTATTTCCTTCCTCCCATTGCTACCCCGTCTCTCCCACTTGCCTGTGTTTACGCTTTATTCCTTTTACTTTTGTTTGGTCAGAGAAATCGTATATAATGAGTGTCGCTCAGATTCACTTATTGTACTTCACCACGTGGTATCATAGTAAAAGGAATCACCGCTCTATCATCTACAGACGTACCAGCTCGCCATGAAGTTTGGACCGTTGGTCTCACCACGTCGTCGAGGGAAATCTTCTTCGATCTTCTAAGTATCAAGGCATTATTAATAAGTTCATCAGACTTATGGGTCTAGTCTAACAACTAGAATTTGTTTTCGTGTCCTTCAGACTTAATTTGTATAGTTTTGGCGACTATAATGTTTGTCATGTCCTTCAGACTTAGTTTGTATAGTCAAGGTGACTATAATGTTTGTCATGCCTTTCAGATTTTGTTTGTATAGTCGAGGCGACAATAATGTTTACCATAGTTTACATAGTCGAGGTGACTATTTTTCTAGATTTATTATTTCAGTCAAAGTGACTAGATTTTGGTTTTGTGTTCTTCTAACTTAGTTGGTGTAGTCAAAGTGACTCTAATGTGTTCTCGAGTCTTTCAGACTTCTTATATTTGTCCAAGTGACTAAGTTTACCTTATAAAAACTAAATTAAATTTAAAGGTATTTTAATCCTATAGGTTTAACTAAATAATACACTGAATAAAGTTTTCGTAGTCAACTTATTTAAGCACTATGTTAGCATAAGTTTACCTTATAAAAACTATTAAATTAAATTTAAAGATATTGTAATCTTGTAAATTTAACTAAATAGTGCACTGAATAAATTGTTAGTAGTGAACTAATTTAAACACTATGTTAGCATAAATTAAATTTAAAGGTATTTTAATCCTATAGGTTTAACTAAATAATACACTGAATAAAGTTTTCGTAGTCAACTTATTTAAGCACTATGTTAGCATAAGTTTACCTTATAAAAACTATTAAATTAAATTTAAAGTATTGTAATCTTGTAAATTTAACTAAATAGTGCACTGAATAAATTGTTAGTAGTGAACTAATTTAAACACTATGTTAGCATAAGTTTACCTTGTAAAAACTATTCAATAAAATTTAAAGGTATTTTAATATTATAGATTTAACTAAATATTATACTGAGTAAATTGTTCGTAGTGAACTAATTTAAGCACTATGTAGCAAAGATTTACCTTTTAAAAACTACTAAATTAAATTTATTTAATCTTATGGATTTATCTAAATAGTTACTGAATAAATTGTTCGTAGTGAACTATTTGAGCACTATGTTAGCATAAGCTTAGTGTGTAAAAATACTAAATTAAATTTAAAGGTATTTTAATCTTATAGATTTAACTAAATAGTGATTTGAATAAATCTTTCGTAGTGAACTTACTTAATCACTATGTTAACATAGGTTTACCTTGTAAGAACTACTAAATTAGATTTAAAGGTATTTTAATTTTAAAGATTTAACTAAATAATAATCTGAATAAATTGTTCGTTGTGAACTTATTTAAGCACTATGTTAGCATACGTTTACCTTATAAAAACTTTAAATTTAATTTAAAGGTATTTTAATTTTGTAAATTTAACTAAATAATACATTGAATAAATTGTTCGTTGTGAACTAATTTAAGCATTATGTTAGCAGCAGTTTACTTTGTAAAAACTATTAAATTAAATCTAAAGGTATTTTAATCTTAAAGATTTAACTAAATAGTATACTGAATAAATTTGTTGGGCAGAGTAGTGATCGGAATACACAATATGTATAAACTATTGCTGACACTATTTATAGCACGACCAGTACAGCGCTTGGATGGAGCATGACTAACGGTTTATTATTTGAAAAAGCCTTTTAAGACTATATTCATGAGACATCTCTCGGTGTTATAGTGAACTACAAATTTAAACAAACATGAACGTTTTGACGGTAATAATTGAACTCCAACACTCCCCCTCAATTTTGAGTCCAAAAGGTCAATAGGTAACAATCAAGTACGTAAACCCAATTCGCTGACACACTTCTCGTGTTTGGCTCCAGGAAGAGGTTTTGTTAAGATGTCGGTTACTATTTCCTCAGTGGAGAGATATGCAAACCTTAATGGGAGGATCTTGGTGAGCTTGACGAATAAAATGGAACTTTATGTTTATATGTTTCGATCTTGAGTGGAAGACAGGGTTATGTGCCAATTTTCCAGCTGATTGATTATCATTGAAAATAATGATGTTCGACAACTCCTTTAAACTAAGTTCTCGTACAAAGGGCATCAGGAAGATTGCTTCCTTTGCAGCTTCGCTGAGACTCATATATTCTGCCTCGGTTGAATATAAAGCAATGGTTCTCTGCTTTCTTGAGCACCATGATACCACCGCTCCGGACAAGGTGAAAGTATAACCTGCATAGGACTTTCTGTCAGTGTCACAGTTTCCCCAGTCGGCGTCTGCGAAACCGGAAATGCCTTCATCATCCCTGGAGTAAACCAACTTCTTGTCAATGGTTCCTTGTAGATATCTTAGCACACGCTTGGCGGCTTGCCAGTGAGTTGAGGATGTGACAATTATTATATTGACTCAGCATGTTGACTGCGTAAGCGATGTTAGGACGGGTATCGATGGCGATGTATATGAGGGCCCCAATCAACTCTCTGAATGGATATTGCTTTGTTTCTTCTGTGTTAGTGGAGGAAGAAACAAACTTGACCCCGGTGGATATCGGTGTCTTCGCTGGTTTGCAGTCATCCATCCCGAACTTATGTAAGACATCCCTGATGTGGCCACTCTGACATAACGTAACTTTGTCCTTGGATTGGTTCACTTCAATTCCTAAACAGTGATGTATAGCTCCAAGGTCTTTTACATAAAATTAGTTTGACAGTTCACCGTTAATGTATCTGGTTCGCTCCGGGTTTCCAGAAGCAATCACAATGTCATCAACATAGATGAGCACGTAGATTGGGTGTTTACTTCGACTATTGACGTACACGCATGGGTCAGAGTTTGCGGGCTGCAACCCCATGGATTCTAAGGCTGCACTTAATTTAACGTGCTACTGTCAGCCAGCTTAACGGAGCCCGTAACTGACCTTCTGAAGCTTGAAGATTTTGTTACCGGATTTCAGTTTATGAAGCATGTCTTTTGCTTTCCCAACAATTCTGTCGTCATTTTCAGTCCTAATCATCTTTTGAAGTGCCTCAACAAGCAAGTCCGGCTGTTCCATGAATGTTAGTGTGTGGATGTCACCATTCAGATAGCCCGTTGTAATGTCGATCTGTGAGACTTTTAAGTTGAGCTTAGACTTTTAAGTTGAGCTTAGCCGACAATGCCATGAGTAATCGAAATTATTCAAGCTTGGCAGCTGGAGAAAAAGTGTCCACCAAAGTCGATTCCTGGTATTTGGGCAAAGCCTCTTGCGACCACCCTTGCTTTCCTTCGAAGTAACGTTCCATCAGGTTTATACTTGTTTCGGAGAACCGCCCTAACAGTCGATCACTCTATCGTTGGTCGGTCTATCAACGATTTCCCAAGTGTCGTTGGTGACCAAGCATTTGATCTCGGAATAGATTGCTTCGAACCATTCTTCGATATCTGGCCCCTTCATGGTACTGTCGATGTGAATCTCTGAGGCACTCATCGCAACTGGGGCATTATAAAACGATTCATCTTCCCTGTTACTTTGAACGTTGTTGTACTCCATAGTTTGTTGAGATGATGCAGTGCTTGAATGCCCAGTATCTTTACCGTATGGCGGATCATTGTTGAGAGCATGTTTCTGGTACGGACCGGTTGGCCGCAGGCTGGTATATTTTAGTGGGGCGACCCCTTCTTTCGGTACGCATTAACTTTGGTCTGCCGGGTCCTCGCTCGGCCAGCATGTCAGATTCTGTGCCTGTGGCACCTTGATGAGCTTGTCGCTCTCCAATGTCGAGCATGGAGTAATCATTCACCTTGAATTCATGAATTGGCTCGTCGTCTTCCAGAGCGTTCGGACTGATCTCTACGTCCTTTTGAGAGGACTCTTCTTCATTGAACCCTCCTCCTTCATGTTGACGGGATATTACTTCTTCTTGAAGAAAGTCTGCAGATGTGTGTCCGGGCACAGGCTCTGCACAGAATCTTAAGTCCCTGGAGACACGGATTTTTCGTTCACTTTGTAGCCATACCCGGTAGGCCTTGGAACAGTTAGAGTAGCCAACAAAGACCCCCTTCTTTCCTTTGGGTTCAAAATTTCCTTTATTGGGAGATTTGTTGAGGATGATGGCTTTCTCCCCGAATATACGAAGATGAGAGATATTCAGCCGTCTTCCCAACCATCTTTCGTATGGAGATCCTTCAGAAAAACCTTTTGTTGTGCATCGATTTCGGCTGTGGTTGGCTGTCGGTATGGCTTCGGCCCAAAATGAAAGTGGCATTCCTGACTCCAATAGCATGCACCTAGTAGCTTCAAACAGTGCGGTTCTTTCTTTCCACGACACCGTTCTGTTGTGGGGTGTGCAGAGTTGTTAGACGTCGTTGGATGCCTGCACGTTTGAGGATGGAATCCATTTTGTCATTGCAATATTCTTTGCCATTATCCGATTGAAGAGCTTTTATCTTATGCCCTGTTAGATTTTCGGCTAGATTCTTGAACTCAATGAACTTCTCAGTGACCTCTCCCTTGGGACGAAGGAAGTAAACTTGACACCATCGACTGTAGTCGTCTATGAAGGTTACGAAATAACATGCGCCACCTTGAGATGCTTCCCTCATCGAGGCGTCAGAATGGATTAACTCCAGAAGCTCTTTTGAGGTTACCTCTCGTTTGGTGAAGGGAGTTGATGTTATTTTTGCTTCTAGACAGGTGTGACAGTTTTTTAAGTCAGTTGAGTCATTGAATTTTAAACCGATCATACATTAGTTCTTGAGCATATTGACCATGCCCCTCAAGTTCAAAAGACCAAGTCAAGCGTGCCAAATTTCTAACTCACTTTTTAGAACTTTAGATCCTGTGACCATGCACGCTTGCTGATCGCTTTTACATAAGTAGAATAAGTCACCAATTCTATTCGCAACAACTTTAATGTCACCGTTTATACCTTTTATGAGCGCAATATCTTTCTCAATTGTCACCTTGTTGTTGTTGTCAACAATTTTTGCCAAAGAGATGAGGTTCGTTCGGAGGTCGGGTGCATATAAGGTTTCTTTCAATGTGATAGTCTGTAACACTGTTCGCGGTGGTGATTTGCACGTCACCTTTCGCTTTTACTTGCGTGGCACTGTCATCGGCAAGTTTAAGATTCCCATACATTTTCTTCGCGCTCGTGAATGCATGTTCGTTGTTGCATAAGTGAGATGTGCAACCACTATCAATGCACCAAAGGTTGTTTATGTTACTGATTTTGTAATTTATTTGTCGACGAAAAAACAACAATGAGCCTCGTCAGCTTTATTTGTCGTTTGTTCGCTCAACTTCTTTTTAAAGAAACAATCGGCCTCCCTAGGTCCTTTCTTTTTGCAAAAGCCGAATTTATAGTTTAGTTGTGGTTTTTGTTTACGTTTCTTTTCGGATCCAGCACTACTGCTCGTACCAACTTACGGGCGGTTCACAAACTGCTTTCCTGACTTGACAAACATGGCGGAACTTCCGTTATGTTCTTCCAAGACTTTCACTTTCAATGTCTCAGCGTCAGGTAAATTGTCGCGGGATTCGATTGCAAATCGAAAGTTGTCATAACTGCTGGGGAGACTATGTAGCGGCATGATTGTCAACAGGTCGCCGTTTATGTCCACTTCCATTGCTTCCAACTTTTCCACAGCGTCAAAAAATCCAGCGAGATGACCAATCACATCGTCGCCATCTTGCATCTTGTGTTGTGTGAGACGTTTGAGCAATGTTGCCTTGCGAGCAGGCCCCTTTGATGCGTAGATTAGATTCTAGTTTGATCCATACATCGCGTGAAGTAACGCATCCCCGAATCTGTTTTAATTCAAATGGATTGATGGACAGGATCAAATAAGCTTTTGCCTTCCGATCGACCGCTAACCAAGTCTTATGTGCAGCTTGTGCGGCAACAAGCACCGCGTTTTCGCCAACCACTTCGGGTTGTGGTATTTCTCCTGACATATATACCCATGTATAATTTTTTTATTAACAAGGCTTCGGCTTGTATTTTCCATGTATCGTAGTTGTCGCGTGTCAACATCTCGAGTCGTGTTGAATGCGTTGCGTGCGCCATTTTCTTAGGCTAACGAATCGTTCAACTTCTTAATTTTTTTGATTTATAACTTTTCGTTTAATCAAAATATTGTTTCGTTTCCGATCGCGTAACCTAGTCCCATAACCTGTTGGGCAGAGTAGTGATCGAAATACACAATATGTATAAACTATTGCTGACATAATTTATAGCACGACCGGCACAGCTCTTGGCTGGAGCATGACTAACGGTTTATTATTTGAAAAAACCTTTTAAGACTAAATTCATGAGACATCTGTCGGCGTTATAGTAAACCACAAATGTAAACAAACATGAACGTTTTGACGGTAATAATTGAACTCCAACAAAATTGTTCGTAGTGAACTTATCTAAGCACTATGTTAGCATAGGTTTACCTTGTAAAAACTATTGAATTAAATGGTATTTTAATCTTATAGATTTAACTAGTTAATGCACTTAATAAATTATTCGTAGTTAACTTATTTAAGCAATATGTTATAATAAGTTTACCTTATAAAACTACTAAATTAAATTTAAAGGTATTTTAATCTTATTGATTTAACTAAATAGTGTACTGAATAAATTGTTCGTAGTGAACTTATTTAAGCAATATATAAGCATAAGTCTACTTTGTAAAAACTACTAAATTAGAGTTAAAGGTATTTTAGTCGTGTAAATTTAAATAGATGTATACTGACATCGACGCAAACACCTACTGCACATCAGAGACTCTAGCGGCGAGCCAAGGAAATTTGTTTCCCCCTTTCTCCGCAAGTAGTTTTCTCTTGTTAATTTCTCTTTCTCCCCGCCTTCTTCCGTCCTTCTCCTTGTCTATATTTCTGAATTTATCAGCCTCTTTACTTTATTCCGTTCGTATTAGATTGAGACTATATAAGGAGCTGTTCCCAGGTTCACGACACAGGCCCGTTCAACAACACCAAGCGTCGAAGGAGGAACCTCTACACCGTCTGTGACGAAGAAGAGCGACAACCATGGAGTTTGGGTCGTCTGAAAGCCCGCGTCAACTCCGACATCTCTCGCCAAGGGGTGTCGGTAGGCAAGAAACGCCCGGCCGAATTTTCTTCGGACTCGGAAGAC